>JANJXV010001593.1:0-100512 GCA_024803745.1 Megascapheus bottae | reverse complement strand
CCTCCATTCTATGACTTCACACACCTCCATTCTAAGACTTCACAAACCTCCATTCTATGACTTCACACACTTCCATTGTTTGACATCATACACCTCCATTCTTTGACTTCACACACATCCGTTCAATGAATTCACACACCTCCATTCTATGAGTTCACACACCTCCATTCTATGAGTTCACACACCTTCATTCTTACTTCAGCAACATCCATTCTATGACTTCAGACACCTCCATTCTATGACTTCACACACCTTCATTCTTACGTCAGCAACATCCATTCTATGACTTCACACACCTCCATTCTATGACTTCACACACTTCCATTCTATGACTTCACACACCTCCATTCTGTGACTTCACACACCTCCACTCTGAGTTCACACACCTCCATTCTGTGTCTTCACACACCTCCATTCTGTGACTTCACACACCTCCTTCTATGACTTCACACACCTCCATTCTGTGATTTCACACACCTCAAATCCTAGTTCACACACCTCCATACTGTGACTTCACACACCTCTGTTCTGTGACTTCACACACCTCCTCTCTGAGTTCACACACCTCCATTCTGTGTCTTCACACACTTCCATTCTGTGACTTCAGACACCTCCTTCTAGGACTTCACACACCTTCATTCTGGAACTTCACACACCTCCATTCTATGACTTCACACACCTCCATTTTGACTTCCCACACCTCCATTCTACGAGTTCACACACTTCCATTCTGCCTTCACCCACCTCCATTCTATGACTTCACTCAGCTCCATTCTGACTTCACAAACCTCCATTTGTGAATTCACACACCAAAATTTTGACTTCACACACCTCCATTCTATGACTTCACACACCTCCATTCTATGACTTCAAACACCTCCATTCTCTGACTTCACACACCTCCATTCTTACTTCACACACCTCCATTCTATGACTTCACACACTTCCATTCTAGGACTTCACACACCTCCATTCTGTGACTTCACACACCTCCATTCTGAGTTCACACACCTCCATTCTGTGACTTCACACACCTCAATTCCGTGACTTCACACACCTCCATTCTGTGACTTCACACACCTCCATTCTATGACTTCACACACCTCCATTCTATGACTTCACACACCTCCATTCTGTGACTTCACACACCTCCATTCTATGACTTCACACACCTCCATTCTGTGACTTCACACACCTACATTCTGACTTCACACACCTCCATTCTATGACTTCACACACCTCCATTATGTCTTCACACACCTCCATTCTATGAGTTCACACACCTCCATTCTGACTTCACAAACCTCCATTCTATGACTTCACAGACTTCGAATCTGTGACTTCACTCACCTCCACTCTATGACTTCACACTTCTCCATTCTCTGACTTCCCACACCTCCTTTCTATGACTTCACCCACACCCATTCTATGATTTCACACCTCCATTCTGACTTCACACACCTCCATTCTGTGACTTCACATACCTCCATTCTATGAGTTCACACACCTCCATTTTGACTTCACACACCTCCATTCTATTACTTCACACACCTTCTTTCTTACTTCAGAAACATTCATTCTATGACTTCACACACCTCCATTCTATGACTTCACACACCTCCATTCTATGACTTCACACACCTCCATTCTATGTCTTCACACACCTCCATGGTGACTTCACACACGTCCATTCTATGAGTTCACACACCTCCATTCTGACTTCACACACTTCCATTCTATGACTTCACACTCCTCCATTGTGACTTCAATCAGCTCCATTCTTTGAATTCACAAAATTCCATTCTGTGATTTCACACACCTCCATTCTATGACTTCGTACACTCTATTCTGACTTCACACCCCTCCATTCTGTGACTTCACATACGTCCATTCTTTGATTTCACACACCTCCATTCTGTGCCTTCACAAACCTCCACTCTATGACTTTAAACACCTCCATTCTGTGACTTCACACACCTCCCTCCTGTGACTTCACACACCTCCATTCTATGACTTCACACACCTCCATTCTAAGACTTCACAAACCTCCATTCTATGACTTCACACACTTCCATTGTTTGACATCATACACCTCCATTCTTTGACTTCAAACACATCCGTTCAATGAATTCACACACCTCATTCTATGAGTTCACACACCTCCATTCTATGAGTTCACACACCTTCATTCTTACTTCAGCAACATCCATTCTATGACTTCAGACACCTCCATTCTATGACTTCACACACCTTCATTCTTACTTCAGCGACATCCATTCTATGACTTCACACACCTCCATTCTATGACTTCACAAACCTCCATTCTGTGACTTCATACACCTCCATTCTGGGTTCACCCACCTCCATTCTGTGACTTCATACACCTCGATTCTGACTTCAAACACCTCTATTCTATGACTTCACACACTTCCATTCTATGACTTCACACACCTCCATTCTGTGACTTCACACACCTCCACTCTGAGTTCACACGCCTCCATTCTGTGTCTTTACACACCTCCATTCTGTGACTTCACACACCTCCATTGTGACTTCACACACCTCCATTCTGTGACTTCACACACCTCAAATCTGAGTTCACACACCTCCATACTGTGACTTCACACACCTCCATTCTGTGACTTCACACACCTCCATTCTATGACTTCACACACCTCCATTCTATGCCTTCACACACCTCCATTCTATGCCTTCAAACAACTCCATTCTGTGACTGCACAAACCTCCATTCTATGACATCACACACCTCCATTCTGTGACTTCACACACATCCATTCTATGACTTCACACACCTCCATTCTGTGACTTCACACACCTCCATTCTATGACTTCACACACCTCCATTCTGTGACTTCACACACCTACATTCTGACTTCACACACCTCCATTCTATGACTTCACACACCTCCATTATGTCTTCACACACCTCTATTCTATGAGTTCACACACCTCCATTCTGACTTCCCAAACCTCCATTCTATGACTTCACAGACTTCGAATCTGTGACTTCACTCACCTCCACTCTATGACTTCACACTTCTCCATTCTCTGACTTCCCACACCTCCTTTCTATGACTTCACCCACACCCATTCTATGATTTCAAACCTCCATTCTGACTTCACACACCTCCATTCTGTGACTTCACATACCTCCATTCTATGAGTTCACACACCTCCATTTTGACTTCACACACCTCCATTCTATTACTTCACACACCTTCATTCGTACTTCAGAAACATTCATTCTATGACTTCACACACCTCCATTCTATGACTTCACACACCTCCATTCTATGACTTCACACACCTCCATTGTGACTTCACACACGTCCATTCTATGAGTTCACACACCTCCATTTTGACTTCACACACCTCCATTCTATTACTTCACACACCTTCATTCTTACTTCAGAAACATTCATTCTATGACTTCACACACCTCCATTCTATGACTTCACACACCTCCATTCTCTGACTTCAAATACCTCCATTCTATGTCTTCACACACCTCCATTGTGACTTCACACACGTCCATTCTATGAGTTCACACACCTCCATTCTGACTTCACACACTTCCATTCTATGACTTCACACTCCTCCATTCTGACTTCACACAGCTCCATTCTGTGAATTCACAAAATTCCATTCTATGATTTCACACACCTCCATTCTATGACTTCGTACACCTCTATTCTGACTTCACAGCCCTCCATTCTGTGACTTCACATACGTCCATTCTTTGATTTCACACCCCTCCATTCTGTGCCTTCACAAACCTCCAGTCTATGACTTTACACTCCTCCATTCTGTGACTTCACACACCTCCCTCCTGTGACTTCACACACCTCCATTCTATGACTTCACACACCTCCATTCTAAGACTTCACAAACCTAAATTCTATGACTTCACACACTTCCATTGTTTGACATCATACACCTCCATTCTTTGACTTCACACACATCCGTTCAATGAATTCACACACCTCCATTCTATGAGTTCACACACCTCCATTCTATGAATTCACACACCTTCATTCTTACTTCAGCAACATCCATTCTATGACTTCAGACACCTCCATTCTATGACTTCACACACCTTCATTCTTATGTCAGCAACATCCATTCTATGACTTCACACACCTCCATTCTATGACTTCACACACTTCCATTCTATGACTTCACACACCTCCATTCTGTGACTTCACACACCTCCACTCTGAGTTCACACACCTCCATTCTGTGTCTTTACACACCTCCATTCTGTGACTTCACACACCTCCATTGTGACTTCACACACCTCCATATTGTGACTTCACACACCTCAAATCTGAGTTCACACACCTCCATACTGTGACTTCACACACCTCCATTCTGTGACTTCACACACCTCCATTCTATGACTTCACACACCTCCATTCTATGCCTTCACACACCTCCATTCTATGCCTTCACACACCTCCATTCTGTGACTGCACAAACCTCCATTCTATGACATCACACACCTCCATTCTGTGACTTCACACACATCCATTCTATGACTTCACACACCTCCATTCTATGACTTCAGAAACCTACATTGTTACTTCACACACCTCCATTCTATGAGTTCACACACCTGCATTTTGACTTTACACACCTCCTTTATCTGACTTCACACACCTCCATTCTGACTTCGCACATCTCCATTCTGTCTTCACACACCTCAATTCTGTGACTTCACACACCTCCATTCTATGACTTCACAGACCTCCATTCTATGACTTCACACACATCCTTTCTGAGTTCACACACATCCATTCTTTGACTTCACACACCTCCATTGTGACTTCATACACCTCCATTCTATCAGTTCACACAACTCCATTCTGACTTCACACACATCCATTGTATGACTTCACACAGCTCCATTCTGACTTCACACACCTCCATTCTATGACTTCGCACACCTCTATTCTGACTTCACACACCTGCATTCTGTGACTTCACACACCTCCATTCTATGACTTCACAAACCTCCATTCTGTGACTTCACACACCTCCACTCTGTGACTTTACACACCTCCATTCTGTGACTTCACACACCTCCATTCTGTGATTTCACACACAATCCATTCTATGACTTCACAAACCTCCATTCTTTGATTTCACGCACCTCCATACTATGACTTCCCCACGCCTTCAATCTATGACTTCACACACCTCCATTCTATGACTTCACACGCTTCCAATCTATGAGTTCACACACCTCCATTCTATGACTTCACACACCTCCATTCTATGGCTTCACACACCTGCATTCTGACTTCACACACCTCCATTCTGAGTTCACACACCTCCATTCTGTGACTTCACACACCTCCATTCTATGAGTTCACACACCTCCATTTTGATTTCACACACCTCCATTCTATTACTTTACACACCTTCATTCTTACTTCAGAAACATTCATTCTATGACTTCACCCACCTCCATTCTATGACTTCACACACCTCCATTCTATGACTTCACAGACTTCGAATCTGTGACTTCACTCACCTCCACTCTATGACTTCACACTTCTCCATTCTCTGACTTCCCACACCTCCTTTCTATGACTTCACCCACACCCATTCTATGATTTCACATCTCCATTCTGACTTCACACACCTCCATTCTGTGACTTCACATACCTCCATTCTATGAGTTCACACACCTCCATTTTGACTTCACACACCTCCATTCTATTACTTCACACACCTTCATTCTTACTTCAGAAACATTCATTCTATGACTTCACACACCTCCATTCTATGACTTCACACACCTCCATTCTATGACTTCACACACCTCCATTCTATGTCTTCACACACCTCCATGGTGACTTCACACACGTCCATTCTATGAGTTCACACACCTCCATTCTGACTTCACACACTTCCATTCTATGACTTCACACTCCTCCATTCTGACTTCACACAGCTCCATTCTGTGAATTCACAAAATTCCATTCTGTGATTTCACACACCTCCATTTTATGACTTCGTACACTCTATTCTGACTTCACACCCCTCCATTCTGTGACTTCACATACGTCCATTCTTTGATTTCACACCCCTCCATTCTGTGCCTTCACAAACCTCCACTCTATGACTTTAAACACCTCCATTCTGTGACTTCACACACCTCCCTCCTCTGACTTCACACACCTCCATTCTATGACTTCACACACCTCCATTCTAAGACTTCACAAACCTCCATTCTATGACTTCACACACTTCCATTGTTTGACATCATACACCTCCATTCTTTGACTTCAAACACATCCGTTCAATGAATTCACACACCTCATTCTATGAGTTCACACACCTCCATTCTATGAGTTCACACACCTTCATTCTTACTTCAGCAACATCCATTCTATGACTTCAGACACCTCCATTCTATGACTTCACACACCTTCATTCTTACTTCAGCGACATCCATTCTATGACTTCACACACCTCCATTCTATGACTTCACAAACCTCCATTCTGTGACTTCATACACCTCCATTCTGGGTTCACACACCTCCATTCTGTGACTTCATACACCTCGATTCTGACTTCAAACACCTCCATTCTATGACTTCACACACTTCCATTCTATGACTTCACACACCTCCATTCTGTGACTTCACACACCTCCACTCTGAGTTCACACACCTCCATTCTGTGTCTTTACACACCTCCATTCTGTGACTTCACACACCTCCATTGTGACTTCACACACCTCCATTCTGTGACTTCACACACCTCAAATCTGAGTTCACACACCTCCATACTGTGACTTCACACACCTCCATTCTGTGACTTCACACACCTCCATTCTATGACTTCACACACCTCCATTCTATGCCTTCACACACCTCCATTCTATGCCTTCACACACCTCCATTCTGTGACTGCACAAACCTCCATTCTATGACATCACACACCTCCATTCTGTGACTTCACACACATCCATTCTATGACTTCACACACCTCCATTCTATGACTTCAGAAACCTACATTGTTACTTCACACACCTCCATTCTATGAGTTCACACACCTGCATTTTGACTTTACACACCTCCTTTATCTGACTTCACGCACCTATATTCTGACTTCGCACATCTCCATTCTGTCTTCACACACCTCAATTCTGTGACTTCACACACCTCCATTCTATGACTTCACAGACCTCCATTCTATGACTTCACACACATCCTTTCTGAGTTCACACACATCCATTCTTTGACTTCACACACCTCCATTGTGACTTCATAAACCTCCATTCTATCAGTTCACACAACTCCATTCTGACTTCACACACATCCATTGTATGACTTCACACAGCTCCATTCTGACTTCACACACCTCCATTCTATGACTTCGCACACCTCTATTCTGACTTCACACACCTGCATTCTGTGACTTCACACACCTCCATTCTATGACTTCACAAACCTCCATTCTGTGACTTCACACACCTCCACTCTGTGACTTTACACACCTCCATTCTGTGACTTCACACACCTCCATTCTGTGATTTCACACACAATCCATTCTATGACTTCACAAACCTCCATTCTTTGATTTCACGCACCTCCATACTATGACTTCCCCACACCTTCAATCTATGATTTCACACACCTCCATTCTATGACTTCACACGCTTCCAATCTATGACTTCACACACCTCCATTCTATGACTTCACACACCTCCATTCTATGGCTTCACACACCTGCATTCTGACTTCACACACCTCCATTCTGAGTTCACACACCTCCATTCTGTGACTTCACACACCTCCATTCTATGAGTTCACACACCTCCATTTTGACTTCACACACCTCCATTCTATTACTTTACACACCTTCATTCTTACTTCAGAAACATTCATTCTATGACTTCACCCACCTCCATTCTATGACTTCACACACCTCCATTCTATGACTTCACACACCTCCATTGTGACTTCACACACGTCCATTCTATGAGTTCACACACCTCCATTTTGACTTCACACACCTCCATTCTATTACTTCACACACCTTCATTCTTACTTCAGAAACATTCATTCTATGACTTCACACACCTCCATTCTATGACTTCACACACCTCCATTCTATGACTTCACACACCTCCATTCTGTGACTTCAAACACCTCCTTTCTATGTCTTCACACACCTCCATTGTGACTTCACACACGTCCATTCTATGAGTTCACACACCTCCATTCTGACTTCACACACTTCCATTCTATGACTTCACACTCCTCCATTCTGACTTCACACTCCTCCATTCTGTGACTTCACATACCTCCATTCTTTGACTTCGCACCCCTCCATTCTGTGCCTTCACAAACCTCCACTCTCAGTTCACACACCTCCATTCTGTGACTTCACACACATCCCTCCTGTGACTTCACACACCTCCATTCTATGACTTCACACACCTCCATTCTAAGACTTCACAAACCTCCATTCTATGACTTCTCACACTTCCATTCTTTGACATCATACACCTCCATTCTTTGACTTCACACACATCCGTTCAATGAATTCACACACCTCCATTCTATGAGTTCACACACCTTCATTCTTACTTCAGCAACATCCATTCTATGACTTCAGACATCTCCATTCTATGACTTCACACACCTTCATTCTTACTTCAGCGACATCCATTCTATGACTTCAAACACCTCCATTCTATGACTTCACAAACCTACATTCTGAGACTTCACACAACTCCATTCTGGGTTCACACACCTCCATTCTGTGACTTCACACACCTCGATTCTGACTTCAAACACCTCTATTCTATGACTTCACACACTTCCATTCTATGACTTCACACACCTCCATTCTGTGACTTCACACACCTCCACTCTCAGTTCACACACCTCCATTCTGTGTCTTCACACACCTCCATACTGTGACTTCACACACCTCCATTGTGACTTCACACACCTCCATTCTGTGACTTCACACACCTCAAATCTGAGTTCACACACCTCCATACTGTGACTTCACACACCTGCATTCTGTGACTTCACACACCTCCATTCTCTGACTTCAAATACCTCCATTCTATGTCTTCAAACACCTCCATTGTGACTTCACACACGTCCATTCTATGAGTTCACACACCTCCATTCTGACTTCACACACTTCCATTCTATGACTTCACACTCCTCCATTCTGACTTCACACAGCCCCATTCTGTGAATTCACAAAATTCCATTCTATGATTTCACACACCTCCATTCTATGACTTCGTACACCTCAATTCTGACTTCACACCCCTCCATTCTGTGACTTCACATACGTCCATTCTTTGATTTCACACCCCTCCATTCTGTGCCTTCACAAACCTCCACTCTATGACTTTACACACCTCCATTCTGTGACTTCACACACCTCCCTCCTGTGACTTCACAGACCTCCATTCTATGACTTCACACACCTCCATTCTAAGACTTCACAAACCTCCATTCTATGACTTCACACACTTCCATTGTTTGACATCATACACCTCCATTCTTTGACTTCACACACATCCGTTCAATGAATTCACACACCTCCATTCTATGAGTTCACACACCTCCATTCTATGAGTTCACACACCATCATTCTTACTTCAGCAACATCCATTCTATGACTTCAGACACCTCCATTCTATGACTTCACACACCTTCATTCTTACGTCAGCAACATCCATTCTATGACTTCACACACCTCCATTCTATGACTTCACACACTTCCATTCTATGACTTCACACACCTCCATTCTGTGACTTCACACACCTCCACTCTGAGTTCACACACCTCCATTCTGTGTCTTCACACACCTCCATTCTGTGTCTTCACACACCTCCATTCTGTGACTTCACACACCTCCTTCTATGACTTCACACACCTCCATTCTGTGATTTCACACACCTCAAATCCTAGTTCACACACCTCCATACTGTGACTTCACACACCTCTGTTCTGTGACTTCACACACCTCCTCTCTGAGTTCACACACCTCCATTCTGTGTCTTCACACACTTCCATTCTGTGACTTCAGACACCTCCTTCTATGACTTCACACACCTTCATTCTGGGACTTCACACACCTCCATGCTATGACTTCACACACCTCCATTTTGACTTCACACACCTCCATTCTACGAGTTCACACACTTCCATTCTGCCTTCACCCACCTCCATTCTATGACTTCACTCAGCTCCATTCTGACTTCACAAACCTCCATTTGTGAATTCACACACCAAAATTTTGACTTCACACACCTCCATTCTATGACTTCACACACCTCCATTCTTTGACTTCAAACACCTCCATTCTCTGACTTCACACACCTCCATTCTTACTTCACACACCTCCATTCTATGACTTCACACACCTCCATTCTGAGTTCACACACCTCCATTCTGTGACTTCACACACCTCAATTCCGTGACTTCACACACCTCCATTCTATGACTTCACACACCTCCATGCTATGACTTCACACAACTCCATTCTGTGACTTCACACACCTCCATTCTATGGCTTCACACACCTCCATTCTGTGACTTCACATACCTCCATTCTATGAGTTCACACACCTCCATTTTGACTTCACACACCTCCATTCTATTACTTCACACACCTCCATTCTATGAGTTCACACACCTGCATTGTGACTTCACACACCTCCATTATCTGACTTCACACACCTCCATTCTGACTTCGCACACCTCCATTCTGTCTTCACACTCCTCAATTCTGTGACTTCACACACCTCCATTCTATGATTTCACACACCTCCATTCTATGACTTCACAGACCTCCATTCTATGACTTCACGCACATCCTTTCTGAGTTCACACACATCCATTCTGTGACTTCACACACCTCCATTGTGACTTCATACACTTCCATTCTATCAGTTCACACACCTCCATTCTGACTTCACACACATCCATTCTATGACTTCACACAGCTCCATTTTGACTTCACACACCTCCATTCTATGACTTCACACACCTCTATTCTGACTTCACACACCTGCATTCTGTGACTTCACACACCTCCATTCTGTGATTTCACACACAATCCATTCTATGACTCCACAAACCTCCATTCTTTGATTTCACACACCTCCATCCTATGACTTCACACAACTCCATTCTGTGACTTCACACACCTCCTTTCTGTGACTTCACACACCTCCATACTATGACTTCCCCACACCTTCAACCTATGACGTCACACACCTCCATTCTATGACTTCACACGCTTCCAATCTATGACTTCACACACCTCCATTCTATGACTTCACACACGTCCATTCTATGGCTTCACACACCTGCATTCTGACTTCACACACCTCCATTCTCTGATTTCACACACCTCCATTCTATGACTTCACACACCTCCATTCTGTAACTTCACACGCTTCCAATGTTTGACTTCACAAATCTCCATTCCATGACTTCATACACTTCCATTCTATGACTTCACACATATCCATTCTTTGACTTCACACACCTCCATTGTGACTTTACACACCTCCATTCTGTGACTTCACACAGCTGCATTTGTGATTTCACACACCACAATTTTGACTTCACACACGTCCATTCTTTGACTTCACACACCTCCATTCTCTGACTTCTCCCACCTCCATTTTGACTTCACACTTCCATTCTATGACTTCACACACTTCCATTGTTTGACTTCACACACCTCCATTCTATGAATTCACACACCTACATTCTGTGACTTCACACCTCCATTCTATGACTTCAAACCTCCATTCTATGACTTCACACACCAACATTTATGACGTCACACACCTCCATTCTGTGACTTCACACACCTCCATTCTGACATCACACACCTACATTCTATGACTTCACACACTTCCATTCTATGACTTCACACACCTCCATTCTGTTACTTCACATACCTCAATTCTGTGACTTCACACACCTCCATTCTATGACTTCACACACCTCCATTCTATGAATTCACACACCTCCATTCTGTGACTTCAATCACCCCCATTCTATGACTTCACACACCTCCATTGTGACTTCACACACCTCCGTTCTATGAGTTCATACACCTCCATTCTGACTTCCCAAATCTCCATTCTATGACTTCACAGACTTTGAGTATGTGACTTCACTCACCTCCACTCTATGACTTCACACTTCTCCATTCTATGACTTCCAACACCTCCTTTCCATGACTTCACCCACCCCCATTCTATGACTTCACACCTCCATTCTGACTTCACACACCTCCATTCTGTGACTTCACACACCTCCATTCTGTGACTTCACACATCTCCATTCTGACTTCACACACCTCCATTCTATGACTTCACACACCTCCATTCTGTGACTTAAAACACCCCCATTCTATGACTTCACACACCTCCATTGTGACTTCACACACCTCCGTTCTATGAGTTCATACACCTCCATTCTGACTTCCCAAACCTCCATTCTATGACTTCACAGACTTTGAATATGTGACTTCACTCATCTCCACTCTATGACTTCACACTTCTCCATTCTATGACTTCCCACACCTCCTTTCCATGACTTCACCCACCCCCATTCTATGACTTCACACCTCCATTCTGACTTCACACACCTCCATTCTGTGACTTCACACACCTCCATTCTATGAGTTCACACACCTCCATTTTGACTTCACACACCTCCATTCTATGACTTCACACACCTTCATTCTTACTTCAGAAACATCCATTCTATGACTTCACACACCGCCATTCTATGTCTTCACACACCTCCATTGTGACTTCACACACGTCCATTCTATGAGTTCACACACCTCCATTCTGACTTCACACACCTCCATTCTATGACTTCACACTCCTCCATTCTGACTTCACACAGCTCCATTCTGTGAATTCACAAAATTCCATTCTATGATTTCACACACCTCCATACTGTGACTTCACAAACCTCCATCTATGACTTCAAACACCTCCATTCTGAGTTCACACACCTCCGTTCTGTGACTTCACACATGTCCATTCTGACTTCACACACCTCCAATATATGACTTCACACACCTCCATTCTGTGACTTCACACACTTCCATTGTGACGTCACACACCTCCATTCCATGAGTTAACACACATCCATTCTAGGACTTCACACTCCTCAATTCTGACATCACACAGCTCCATTCAATGACTTCACAGACCTCGGATCTGTGACTTCACTCACCTCCATTCTATGACTTCACACTCCTCTATTCTATGACTTCCCACAACTCCTTTCTATGACTTCACCGACCTCTATTCTATGACTTCACACCTCCATTCTGACTTCACACACCTCCATTCTGTGACTTCACACACCTCCATTCTATGACGTCACACACCTCCATTCTATGACATCACACACCTTCATTCTTACTTCAGAAACATCCATTCTATGACCTCACACACCTCCATTCTATGACTTCACAAACCTCATTTCTGTGACTTCCCACACCTCCATTCTGAGTTCACACATCTCCATTCTGTGACTTCACACACCTCCCTTCTGACTTCACACACCTCCCTTCTGTGACTTCACACACCTCCATTGTGAGTTCACCCACTTCCATTCTGTGACTTCACACACCTCCATTCTGTTACTTCACACACCTCCATTCTGTGACTTCACACACCTCCATTCTATGACTTCACACACCTCCATTCTATGAATTCACACACCTCCATTCTGTGACTTCAAACACCCCCATTCTATGACTTCACACACCTCCATTGTGACTTCACACACCTCCGTTCTATGAGTTCATACACCTCCATTCTGACTTCCCAAACCTCCATTCTATGACTTCACAGACTTTGAGTATGTGACTTCACTCACCTCCACTCTATGACTTCACATTTCTCCATTCTATGACTTCCCACACCTCCTTTCCATGACTTCACCCACCCCCATTCTATGACTTCACACCTCCATTCTGACTTCACACACCTCCATTCTGTGACTTCACACACCTCCATTCTGTGACTTCACACATCTCCATTCTGACTTCACACACCTCCATTCTATGACTTCACACACCTCCATTCTGAGACTTCAAACACCCCCATTCTATGACTTCACACACCTCCATTGTGACTTCACACACCTCCGTTCTATGAGTTCATACACCTCCATTCTGACTTCCCAAACCTCCATTCTATGACTTCACAGACTTTGAATATGTGACTTCACTCACCTCCACTCTATGACTTCACACTTCTCCATTCTATGACTTCCCACACCTCCTTTCCATGACTTCACCCACCCCCATTCTATGACTTCACACCTCCAATCTGACTTCACACACCTAAATTCTGTGACTTCACACACCTCCATTCTATGAGTTCACACACCTCCATTTTGACTTCACACACCTCCATTCTATGACTTCACACACCTTCATTCTTACTTCAGAAACATCCATTCTATGACTTCACACACCGCCATTCTATGTCTTCACACACCTCCATTGTGACTTCACACACGTCCATTCTATGAGTTCACACACCTCCATTCTGACTTCACACACCTCCATTCTATGACTTCACACTCCTCTATTCTGACTTCACACAGCTCCATTCTGTGAATTCACAAAATTCCATTCTATGATTTCACACACCTCCATACTGTGACTTCACAAACCTCCATCTATGACTTCAAACACCTCCATTCTGAGTTCACACACCTCCGTTCTGTGACTTCACACACCTCCATTATGACTTCACACACCTCCAATATATGACTTCACACACCTCCCTTCTGACTTCACACACCTCCCTTCTGTGACTTCACACACCTCCATTGTGAGTTCACCCACTTCCATTCTGTGACTTCACACACCTCCATTCTGTTACTTCACACACCTCCATTCTATGAATTCACACACCTCCATTCTGTGACTTCAAACACCCCCATCCTATGACTTCACACACCTCCATTGTGACTTCACACACCTCCGTTCTATGAGTTCATACACCTCCATTCTGACTTCCCAAACCTCCATACTATGACTTCACAGACTTTAAGTATGTGACTTCACTCACCTCCACTCTATGACTTCACACTTCTCCATTCTATGACTTCACACACCTCCTTTCCATGACTTCACTCACCACCATTCTATGACTTCACACCTCCATTCTGACTTCACACACCTCCATTCTGTGACTTCACACACCTCCATTCTGTGACTTCACACATCTCCATTCTGACTTCACACAACTCCATTCTGTTACTATACACACCTCCATTCTGTGACTTCAAACACCCCCATTCTATGACTTCACACACCTCCATTGTGACTTCACACACCTCCGTTCTATGAGTTCATACACCTCCATTCTGACTTCCCAAACCTCCATTCTATGACTTCACAGACTTTGAATATGTGACTTCACTCACCTCCACTCTATGACTTCACACTTCTCCATTCTATGACTTCCCACACCTCCTTTCCATGACTTCACCCACCCCCATTCTATGACTTCACACCTCCATTCTGACTTCACACACCTCCATTCTGTGACTTCACATACCTCCATTCTATGAGTTCACACACCTCCATTTTGACTTCACACACCTCCATTCTATGACTTCACACACCTTCATTCTTACTTCAGAAACATCCATTCTATGACTTCACACACCGCCATTCTATGTCTTCACACACCTCCATTGTGACTTCACACACGTCCATTCTATGAGTTCACACACCTCCATACTGATTTCACACACCTCCATTCTATGACTTCACACTCCTCTATTCTGACTTCACACAGCTCCATTCTGTGAATTCACAAAATTCCATTCTATGATTTCACACACCTCCATACTGTGACTTCACAAACCTCCATCTATGACTACAAACACCTCCATTCTGAGTTCACACACCTCCGTTCTGTGACTTCACACACCTGCATTCTGACTTCACACACCTCCAATATATGACTTCACACACCTCCATTCTGTGACTTCACACACTTCCATTGTGACGTCACACACCTCTATTCTATGAGTTCACACACATCCATTCTAGGACTTCACACTCCTCAATTCTGACATCACACAGCTCCATTCAATGACTTCACAGACATCGGATCTGTGACTTCACTCACCTCCATTCTATGACTTCACACTCCTCTATTCTATGACTTCCCACAACTCCTTTCTATGACATCACCGACCTCTATGCTATGACTTCACACCTCCATTCTGACTTCACACACCTCCATTCTGTGACTTCACACACCTCCATTCTATGACTTCACACACCTCCATTCTATGACATCACACACCTTCATTCTTACTTCAGAAACATCCATTCTATGACCTCACACACCTCCATTCTATGACTTCACAAACCTCATTTCTATGACTTCCCACACCTCCATTCTGAGTTCACACATCTCCATTCTGTGACTTCACACACCTCCCTTCTGACTTCACACACCTCCCTTCTGTGACTTCACACACCTCCATTGTGAGTTCACCCACTTCCATTCTGTGACTTCACACACCTCCATTCTGTTACTTCACACACCTCCATTCTGTGACTTCACACACCTCCATTCTATGACTTCACACACCTTCATTCTATGAATTCACACACCTCAATTCTGTGACTTCACACACCTCCATTGTATGACTTCACACACCTGTATTCTGTGACTTCACACACCTCTTTTCTGAGTTCACAGAACTCCATTCTATGACTTCACACACCTGCATTGTGACTTCACCCACCTCCATTCTATGAGTTCACACACCTGCATTGTGACTTCACACACCTCCATTCTATGACTTCACACATCTCCATTCTGACTTCACACACCTCCATGCTGTGACTTCACACACCTCCATTCTATGGTTTCACAAACCTCCATTCTCTGACTTCACACACCTCCATTCTATGACATCACACACCTCCACTGTGACTTCACAGAACTCCATTCTGTGACATCACACACCTCCCTCTGTGACTTCACACACCTCAAATCTATGACTTTACACAATTCCAATCTATGACTTCCCACACCTCCATTCTATGACTTCACACACCTGCATTGTGACTTCACACACCTCATTCTCTGACTTCACACACCTCCATTCTATGACTTCACACACCTCCCTTCTATGAATTCACACACATCCATTCTGTGACTTCACACACCTCCATTGTGAGTTCACCTACTTCCATTCTGTTTCTTCACACACCTCCACTCTGTGACTTCACACACCTCCATTATGTGACTTCACACACCTCCATTTTATGACTTCACACAAATCCCTTCTATGAATTCACACCCCTCCATTCTGTGACTTCACACACCTCCATTGTATGACTTCACACACCTCCATTCTGTGACTTCACACACCTCCATTCTGTGACTTCCACACCTCCATTCTATGACTTAACACACACCCATTCTATGACTTCACACCTCTCCATTCTATGACTTGACACACCACCATTCTGTGACTTCACACACCTCCATTCTATGACTTCACACACCTCCATTCGGTCACTTCACAACCTCCATTCTATGACTTCACACACCTCCATTCTATGACTTCACACACCTGCATTGTGACTTCAACCACCTCCATTCTATGAGTTCACACACCTGCATTGTGACTTCACACACCTCCATTCTATGACTTCACACATCTCCATTCTGACTTCACACACCTCCATGCTGTGACTTCACACACCTCCATTCTATGGTTTCACAAACCTCCATTCTCTGACTTCACACACCTCCATTCTATGACATCACACACCTCCACTGTGACTTCACAGAACTCCATTCTGTGACATCACACACCTCCCTCTGTGACTTCACACACCTCAAATCTATGACTTTACACAATTCCAATCTATGACTTCCCACACCTCCATTCTATGACTTCACACACCTGCATTGTGACTTCACACCCCTCATTCTCTGACTTCACACACCTCCATTCTATGACTTCACACACCTCCCTTCTATGAATTCACACACATCCATTCTGTGACTTCACACACCTCCATTGTGAGTTCACCTACTTCCATTCTGTTTCTTCACACACCTCCACTCTGTGACTTCACACACCTCCATTATGTGACTTCACACACCTCCATTTTATAACTTCACACAAATCCCTTCTATGAATTCACACCCCTCCATTCTGTGACTTCACACACCTCCATTGTATGACTTCACACACCTCCATTCTGTGACTTCACACACCTCCATTCTGTGACTTCCACACCTCCATTCTATGACTTAACACACACCCATTCTATGACTTCACACCTCTCCATTCTATGACTTGACACACCACCATTCTGTGACTTCACACACCTCCATTCTATGACTTCACACACCTCCATTCGGTCACTTCACAACCTCCATTCTATGACTTCACACACCTCCATTCTATGACTTCACACACCTGCATTGTGACTTCAACCACCTCCATTCTATGAGTTCACACACCTGCATTGTGACTTCACACACCTCCATTCTATGACTTCACACATCTCCATTCTGACTTCACACACCTCCATGCTGTGACTTCACACACCTCCATTCTATGGTTTCACAAACCTCCATTCTCTGACTTCACACACCTCCATTCTATGACATCACACACCTCCACTGTGACTTCACAGAACTCCATTCTGTGACATCACACACCTCCCTCTGTGACTTCACACACCTCAAATCTATGACTTTACACAATTCCAATCTATGACTTCCCACACCTCCATTCTATGACTTCACACACCTGCATTGTGACTTCACACACCTCATTCTCTGACTTCACACACCTCCATTCTATGACTTCACACACCTCCCTTCTATGAATTCACACACATCCATTCTGTGACTTCACACACCTCCATTGTGAGTTCACCTACTTCCATTCTGTTTCTTCACACACCTCCACTCTGTGACTTCACACACCTCCATTATGTGACTTCACACACCTCCATTTTATGACTTCACACAAATCCCTTCTATGAATTCACACCCCTCCATTCTGTGACTTCACACACCTCCATTGTATGACTTCACACACCTCCATTCTGTGACTTCACACACCTCCATTCTGTGACTTCCACACCTCCATTCTATGACTTAACACACACCCATTCTATGACTTCACACCTCTCCATTCTATGACTTGACACACCACCATTCTGTGACTTCACACACCTCCATTCTATGACTTCACACACCTCCATTCGGTCACTTCACAACCTCCATTCTATGACTTCACACACCTCCATTCTATGACTTCACACACCTACATTGTGACTTCAACCACCTCCATTCTATGAGTTCACACACCTGCATTGTGACTTCACACACCTCCATTCTATGACTTCACACATCTCCATTCTGACTTCACACACCTCCATGCTGTGACTTCACACACCTCCATTCTATGGTTTCACAAACCTCCATTCTCTGACTTCACACACCTCCATTCTATGACATCACACACCTCCACTGTGACTTCACAGAACTCCATTCTGTGACATCACACACCTCCCTCTGTGACTTCACACACCTCAAATCTATGACTTTACACAATTCCAATCTATGACTTCCCACACCTCCATTCTATGACTTCACACACCTGCATTGTGACTTCACACCCCTCATTCTCTGACTTCACACACCTCCATTCTATGACTTCACACACCTCCCTTCTATGAATTCACACACATCCATTCTGTGACTTCACACACCTCCATTGTGAGTTCACCTACTTCCATTCTGTTTCTTCACACACCTCCACTCTGTGACTTCACACACCTCCATTATGTGACTTCACACACCTCCATTTTATGACTTCACACAAATCCCTTCTATGAATTCACACCCCTCCATTCTGTGACTTCACACACCTCCATTGTATGACTTCACACACCTCCATTCTGTGACTTCACACACCTCCATTCTGTGACTTCCACACCTCCATTCTATGACTTAACACACACCCATTCTATGACTTCACACCTCTCCATTCTATGACTTGACACACCACCATTCTGTGACTTCACACACCTCCATTCTATGACTTCACACACCTCCATTCGGTCACTTCACAACCTCCATTCTATGACTTCACACACCTCCATTCTATGACTTCACACACCTGCATTGTGACTTCAACCACCTCAATTCTATGAGTTCACACACCTGCATTGTGACTTCACACACCTCCATTCTATGACTTCACACATCTCCATTCTGACTTCACACACCTCCATTCTATGACTTCACACACCTCGTTTCTGAGTTGACACACCTGCTTTCTGTGATTTCACACACCTCCAATCTGAGTTCACACACCTCCAGTCTATGACTTCACACACCTCCATTCTTTGACATCAAAAACCAACGTTCTATGACTTCACACCTCCATTTGTGAATTCACACACCACCATTTTGACTTCACACACGTCCATTCTGTGACTTCACACACCTCCTTTCTGTGACTTCACACACCTCCATTCTGTGACTTCACACACCTCCATTCTGTGACTTCACACACCTCCATTCTTGGACTTCACACACCTCCATTCCATGACTTAACACACCTCCATTCTATGAGTTCACACACCTTCATTCCTACTTCAGAAACATCCATTCTATGACTGCACACACCTCCATTCGATGACTTCACACACCTCAATTCTGAATTCACACAGCTCCATTCTATGACTTCACACACCTCCATTCTGTGACTTCACACACTTCCATTCTAATACTTCACACACCTTCATTCTTACGTCACAAACATCCATTCTATGACTTCACACACCTCCATTCTATGACTTCACACACCTCCATTCTGTAACTTCACACACCTCCATTCTATGTCTTCACACACCTCCATTGTGACTTCACACACCTCCATTCTATGAGTTCACACACCTCCATTTTAACTTCACACACCTCCATTCTATGACTTCACACTCCGCCATTCTGACTTCACACTCCTCCATTCTGTGAATTCACAAAACTCCATTCTATGATTTCATACACCTCCATACTATGACTTCACACACCTCCATTCTGAGTTCACAAACCTCAATTCTGTGACTTCACACACCTCCATTCTGACTTCACACACCAATATATGACTTCACACACCTCCATTCTGTGATTTCACACACTTCCATTGTGACGACACACACCTCCATTCTATGAGTTCACACACCTCCATTCTATGACTTCACATACCTCCATTCTGACTTCACACACCTCCATTCTATGACTTCACAGACCTCGAATCTGTCACTTCACTCACATCCATTCTATGACTTCACACTTCTCCATTCTATGACTTTCCACACCTCCTTTCTATGACTTCACCCACCTCTATTCTATGACTTCACACCTCGATTCTGACTTCAGATACCTCCATTGTGTGACTTCACACACCTCCATTCTGTGATTTCACACACCTCCATTTTGACTTCACACACCTCCAGTCTGTGACTTCACACACCTCCATTCTGTGACTTCAAACAACTCCATTGTTTGACTTCCCACACCTCCATTCTTGGACTTCACACACCTCCATTCCATGACTTCACACACCTCCATTCCTTGAGTTCACAAACCTCCATTTTGACTTCACACACCTCCTTTCTATGACTTCACACACCTCCATTCTGAATTCACACAGCTCCATTCTATGACGTCACACACCTCCATTCTGTGACTTCACACACTCCCATTCTATGACTTCACACACCTTCATTCTTACTTCACAAACATCAATTCTATGACTTCACACACCTCCATTCTATGACTTCACACACCTCCATTCTGTGACTTCACACACCTCCATTCTATGTCTTCACAGACCTCCATTGTGACTTCACAAACCTCCATTCTCTGAGTTCACACACCTCCATTCTAACTTCACACACCTACATTCTATGACTTCATACTCCGCAATTCTGACTTCACACTCCTCCATTCTGTGAATTCACAAAACTCCATTCTATGATTTCACACAACTCCATACTATGACTTCACACACTTCCATCTATGACTTCACACACCTCCAATCTGAGTTCACACACCTGCATTCTGTGACTTCACACACCTCCATTCTGACTTCACACACCAATGTATGACTTCACACACCTCCATTCTGTGACTTCACAAACTTCCATTGTGACATCACACACCTCCCTTCTATGAGTTCACATACCTCCATTCTATGACTTCACACACCTCCATTCTGACTTCACACACCTCTATTCTTTGACTTCACAGACCTCGAATCTGTGACTTCACTTGCCTCCACTCTATGACTTCACACTGCTCCATTCTATGACTTCCCACACCTCCTTTCTATGACTTCACCCACCTCTGTTCTATGACTTCACACCTCCATTCTGACTTCAGATACCTCCATTCTGTGACTTCCACACCTCCATTCTATGACTTAACACACACCCATTCTATGACTTCACACCTCTCCATTCTATGACTTGACACACCACCATTCTGTGACTTCACACACCTCCATTCTATGACTTCACACACCTCCATTCGGTCACTTCACAACCTCCATTCTATGACTTCACACACCTCCATTCTATGACTTCACACACCTGCATTGTGACTTCACCCACCTCAATTCTATGAGTTCACACACCTGCATTGTGACTTCACACACCTCCATTCTATGACTTCACACATCTCCATTCTGACTTCACACACCTCCATTCTATGACTTCACACACCTCGTTTCTGAGTTGACACACCTGCTTTCTGTGATTTCACACACCTCCAATCTGAGTTCACACACCTCCAGTCTATGACTTCACACACCTCCATTCTTTGACATCAAAAACCAACATTCTATGACTTCACACACCTCCATTTGTGAATTCACACACCACCATTTTGACTTCACACACCTCCATTCTGTGACTTCACACACCTCCTTTCTGTGACTTCACACACCTCCATTCTGTGACTTCACACACCTCCATTCCATGACTTAACACACCTCCATTCTATGAGTTCACACACCTTCATTCCTACTTCAGAAACATCCATTCTATGACTGCACACACCTCCATTCGATGACTTCACACACCTCAATTCTGAATTCACACAGCTCCATTCTATGACTTCACACACCTCCATTCTGTGACTTCACACA
Source organism: Megascapheus bottae (assembly GCA_024803745.1). NCBI lineage: Eukaryota > Metazoa > Chordata > Mammalia > Rodentia > Geomyidae > Megascapheus > Megascapheus bottae. The sequence goes on along the minus strand of JANJXV010001593.1, from coordinate 77,229 downwards.
CTTCCATTCTAATACTTCACACACCTTCATTCTTAAGTCACAAACATCCATTCTATGACTTCACACACCTCCATTCTATGACTTCACACACCTCCATTCTGTAACTTCACACACCTCCATTCTATGTCTTCACACACCTCCATTGTGACTTCACACACCTCCATTCTATGAGTTCACACACCTCCATACTGATTTCACACACCTCCATTCTATGACTTCACACTCCTCTATTCTGACTTCACACAGCTCCATTCTGTGAATTCACAAAATTCCATTCTATGATTTCACACACCTCCATACTGTGACTTCACAAACCTCCATCTATGACTACAAACACCTCCATTCTGAGTTCACACACCTCCGTTCTGTGACTTCACACACCTGCATTCTGACTTCACACACCTCCAATATATGACTTCACACACCTCCATTCTGTGACTTCACACACTTCCATTCTAATACTTCACACACCTTCATTCTTAGGTCACAAACATCCATTCTATGACTTCACACACCTCCATTCTATGACTTCACACACCTCCATTCTGTAACTTCACACACCTCCATTCTATGTCTTCACACACCTCCATTGTGACTTCACACACCTCCATTCTATTAGTTCACACACCTCCATTTTAACTTCACACACCTCCATTCTATGACTTCACACTCCGCCATTATGACTTCACACTCCTCCATTCTGTGAATTCACAAAACTCCATTCTATGATTTCATACACCTCCATACTATGACTTCACACACCTCCATTCTGAGTTCACACACCTCAATTCTGTGACTTCACACACCTCCATTCTGACTTCACACACCAATATATGACTTCACACACCTCCATTCTGTGATTTCACACACTTCCATTGTGACGACACACACCTCCATTCTATGAGTTCACACACCTCCATTCTATGACTTCACATACCTCCATTCTGACTTCACACACCTCCATTCTATGACTTCACAGACCTCGAATCTGTCACTTCACTCACCTCCATTCTATGACTTCACACTTCTCCATTCTATGACTTTCCACACCTCCTTTCTATGACTTCACCCACCTCTATTCTATGACTTCACACCTCGATTCTGACTTCAGATACCTCCATTCTGTGACTTCACACACCTCCATTCTATGACTTCAAACACCTCCATTCTCTGACTTCACACACCTCCATTTTGTGCTCACACAACTCCATTCGGTGACTTCACACACCTCCATTCTTACTTCACAAACCTCCATTCTATGACTTCAAACACCTCAATTCTGTGACTTCACACACCTCCATTCTGTGATTTCACACACCTCCATTTTGACTTCACACACCTCCAGTCTGTGACTTCACACACCTCCATTCTGTGACTTCAAACAACTCCATTGTTTGACTTCCCACACCTCCATTCTTGGACTTCACACACCTCCATTCCATGACTTCACACACCTCCATTCCTTGAGTTCACAAACCTCCATTTTGACTTCACACACCTCCATTCTATGACTTCACACACCTCCATTCTGAATTCACACAGCTCCATTCTATGACGTCACACACCTCCATTCTGTGACTTCACACACTCCCATTCTGTGACTTCACACACCTTCATTCTTACATCACAAACAACAATTCTATGACTTCACACACCTCCATTCTATGACTTCACACACCTCCATTCTGTGACTTCACACACCTCCATTCTATGTCTTCACACACCTCCATTGTGACTTCACAAACCTCCATTCTCTGAGTTCACACACCTCCATTCTAACTTCACACACCTACATTCTATGACTTCATACTCCGCCATTCTGACTTCACACTCCTCCATTCTGTGAATTCACAAAACTCCATTCTATGATTTCACACAGCTCCATACTATGAATTCACACACTTCCATCTATGACTTCACACACCTCCAATCTGAGTTCACACACCTGCATTCTGTGACTTCACACACTTCCATTGTGACCTCACACACCTCTATTCTATGAGTTCACACACATCCCTTCTAGGACTTCACACTCCTCAATTCTGACATCACACAGCTCCATTCAATGACTTCACAGACATCGGATCTGTGACTTCACTCACCTCCATTCTATGACTTCACACTCCTCTATTCTATGACTTCCCACAACTCCTTTCTATGACATCACCGACCTCTATGCTATGACTTCACACCTCCATTCTGACTTCACACACCTCCATTCTGTGACTTCACACACCTCCATTCTATGACTTCACACACCTCCATTCTATGACATCACACACCTTCATTCTTACTTCAGAAACATCCATTCTATGACCTCACACACCTCCATTCTATGACTTCACAAACCTCATTTCTATGACTTCCCACACCTCCATTCTGAGTTCACACATCTCCATTCTGTGACTTCACACACCTCCCTTCTGACTTAACACACCTCCCTTCTGTGACTTCACACACCTCCATTGTGAGTTCACCCACTTCCATTCTGTGACTTCACACACCTCCATTCTGTTACTTCACACACCTCCATTCTGTGACTTCACACACCTCCATTCTATGACTTCACACACCTTCATTCTATGAATTCACACACCTCAATTCTGTGACTTCACACACCTCCATTGTATGACTTCACACACCTGTATTCTGTGACTTCACACACCTCTTTTCTGAGTTCACAGAACTCCATTCTATGACTTCACACACCTGCATTGTGACTTCACCCACCTCCATTCTATGAGTTCACACACCTGCATTGTGACTTCACACACCTCCATTCTATGACTTCACACATCTCCATTCTGACTTCACACACCTCCATGCTGTGACTTCACACACCTCCATTCTATGGCTTCACAAACCTCCATTCTCTGACTTCACACAACTCCATTCTATGACATCACACACCTCCACTGTGACTTCACAGAACTCCATTCTGTGACATCACACACCTCCCTCTGTGACTTCACACACCTCAAATCTATGACTTTACACAATTCCAATCTATGACTTCCCACACCTCCATTCTATGACTTCACACACCTGCATTGTGACTTCACACACCTCATTCTCTGACTTCACAGACCTCCATTCTATGACTTCACACACCTCCATTCTATGACTTCAAACACATCCATTCTTTGACTTCACACACCTCCATTTTGACTTCACACACCTCCATTCTGTGACTTCACACACCTCCATTCTCTGACTTCACACACCTCCATTTTGACTTCACACACTTCCATTCTGTGACTTCACACACCTCCATTCTATGACTTCACACACCTCCCTTCTATGAATTCACACACATCCATTCTGTGACTTCACACACCTCCATTGTGAGTTCACCTACTTCCATTCTGTTTCTTCACACACCTCCACTCTGTGACTTCACACACCTCCATTATGTGACTTCACACACCTCCATTTTATGACTTCACACAAATCCCTTCTATGAATTCACACCCCTCCATTCTGTGACTTCACACACCTCCATTGTATGACTTCACACACCTCCATTCTGTGACTTCACACACCTCCATTCTGTGACTTCCACACCTCCATTCTATGACTTAACACACACCCATTCTATGACTTCACACCTCTCCATTCTATGACTTGACACACCACCATTCTGTGACTTCACACACCTCCATTCTATGACTTCACACACCTCCATTCGGTCACTTCACAACCTCCATTCTATGACTTCACACACCTCCATTCTATGACTTCACACACCTGCATTGTGACTTCACCCACCTCAATTCTATGAGTTCACACACCTGCATTGTGACTTCACACACCTCCATTCTATGACTTCACACATCTCCATTCTGACTTCACACACCTCCATTCTATGACTTCACACACCTCGTTTCTGAGTTGACACACCTGCTTTCTGTGATTTCACACACCTCCAATCTGAGTTCACACACCTCCAGTCTATGACTTCACACACCTCCATTCTTTGACATCAAAAACCAACGTTCTATGACTTCACACCTCCATTTGTGAATTCACACACCACCATTTTGACTTCACACACGTCCATTCTGTGACTTCACACACCTCCTTTCTGTGACTTCACACACCTCCATTCTGTGACTTCACACACCTCCATTCTTGGACTTCACACACCTCCATTCCATGACTTAACACACCTCCATTCTATGAGTTCACACACCTTCATTCCTACTTCAGAAACATCCATTCTATGACTGCACACACCTCCATTCGATGACTTCACACACCTCAATTCTGAATTCACACAGCTCCATTCTATGACTTCACACACCTCCATTCTGTGACTTCACACACTTCCATTCTAATACTTCACACACCTTCATTCTTACGTCACAAACATCCATTCTATGACTTCACACACCTCCATTCTATGACTTCACACACCTCCATTCTGTAACTTCACACACCTCCATTCTATGTCTTCACACACCTCCATTGTGACTTCACACACCTCCATTCTATGAGTTCACACACCTCCATTTTAACTTCACACACCTCCATTCTATGACTTCACACTCCGCCATTCTGACTTCACACTCCTCCATTCTGTGAATTCACAAAACTCCATTCTATGATTTCATACACCTCCATACTATGACTTCACACACCTCCATTCTGAGTTCACAAACCTCAATTCTGTGACTTCACACACCTCCATTCTGACTTCACACACCAATATATGACTTCACACACCTCCATTCTGTGATTTCACACACCTCCATTCTGACTTCACACACCAATATATGACTTCATACACCTCCATTCTGTGATTTCACACACCTCCATTTTGACTTCACACACCTCCAGTCTGTGACTTCACACACCTCCATTCTGTGACTTCAAACAACTCCATTGTTTGACTTCCCACACCTCCATTCTTGGACTTCACACACCTCCATTCCATGACTTCACACACCTCCATTCCTTGAGTTCACAAACCTCCATTTTGACTTCACACACCTCCTTTCTATGACTTCACACACCTCCATTCTGAATTCACACAGCTCCATTCTATGACGTCACACACCTCCATTCTGTGACTTCACACACTCCCATTCTATGACTTCACACACCTTCATTCTTACTTCACAAACATCAATTCTATGACTTCACACACCTCCATTCTATGACTTCACACACCTCCATTCTGTGACTTCACACACCTCCATTCTATGTCTTCACACACCTCCATTGTGACTTCACAAACCTCCATTCTCTGAGTTCACACACCTCCATTCTAACTTCACACACCTACATTCTATGACTTCATACTCCGCAATTCTGACTTCACACTCCTCCATTCTGTGAATTCACAAAACTCCATTCTATGATTTCACACAACTCCATACTATGACTTCACACACTTCCATCTATGACTTCACACACCTCCAATCTGAGTTCACACACCTGCATTCTGTGACTTCACACACCTCCATTCTGACTTCACACACCAATGTATGACTTCACACACCTCCATTCTGTGACTTCACAAACTTCCATTGTGACATCACACACCTCCCTTCTATGAGTTCACATACCTCCATTCTATGACTTCACACACCTCCATTCTGACTTCACACACCTCTATTCTTTGACTTCACAGACCTCGAATCTGTGACTTCACTCGCCTCCACTCTATGACTTCACACTGCTCCATTCTATGACTTCCCACACCTCCTTTCTATGACTTCACCCACCTCTGTTCTATGACTTCACACCTCCATTCTGACTTCAGATACCTCCATTCTGTGACTTCACACACCTCCATTCTATGACTTCACACACCTCCATTCTATGACTTCACACACCTTCATTCTTACTTCAGAAACATCCATTCTATGACCTCACACACCTCCATTCTATGACTTTACAAACCTCCATTCTGACTTCACAAACCTCTATTCTTTGACTTCACAGACCTCGAATCTGTGACTTCACTCGCCTCCACTCTATGACTTCACACTGCTCCATTCTATGACTTCCCACACCTCCTTTCTATGACTTCACCCACCTCTGTTCTATGACTTCACACCTCCATTCTGACTTCAGATACCTCCATTCTGTGACTTCACACACCACCATTCCGTGACTTCACACACCTCCATTCTGTGACTTCACACACCTCCATTCTATGACTTTACACACCTCCATTCTATGACTTCAAACACCTCCATTCTCTGATTTCACACACCTCCATTCTTACTTCAAATGCTCCATTCTATGACTTCATACACTTCCATTCTAGGACTTCACACACCTCCATTCTGTGACTTCACACACCTTCATTCTGAGTTCACACACCTCCATTCTGTGACTTCACACTCCTCCATTCCCTGACTTCACACACCTCCATTCCCTGACTTCACACACCTCCATTCTGTGACTTCACACATCTCCATTCTGCCTTCACACACCTCCATTCTATGACTTCACACACCTCCATTCTGTGACTTCAAACACCTCCATTCTATGACTTCACGCACCTCCATTGTGACTTCACACACCTCCGTTCTATGAGTTCATACACCTCCATTCTGACTTCCCAAACCTCCATTCTATGACTTCACAGACTTTGAATATGTGACTTCACTCACCTCCACTCTATGACTTCACACTTCTCCATACTATGACTTCCCACATCTCCGTTCCATGACTTCACCCACCCCCATTCTATGACTTCACACCTACATTCTGACTTCACACACCTCCATTCTATGAGTTCACACACCTCCATTTTCACTTCACACACCTCCATTCTATGACTTCACACACCTTCATTCTTACTTCAGAAACATCCATTCTATGACTTCACACACCGCCATTCTATGACTTCACACACCTCCATTCTATGACTGCACATACCTCCATTCTGTGACTTCACACACCTCCATTCTATGTCTTCACACACCTCCATTGAGACTTCACACACGTCCATTCTATGTCTTCACACACCTCCATTGTGACTTCAAACACGTCCATTCTATGAGTTAACACACTTCCATTCTGACTTCACACACCTCCATTCTCTGACTTCACACACCTCCATTCTGAGTTCACACACCTTCGTTCTGTGACTTCACACACCTCCAATATATGAGTTCACACACCTCCATTCTGTGACTTCACCCTCCTCTATTCTATGACTTCACACCTCCATTGTGACTTCACACACATCCATTCTGTGACTACACACACCTCCATTCTATGACCTCACACACCTCCATTCTATGACTTCACAAACCTCCATTCTGTGACCTCCCACACCTCCATTCTGAGTTCACACATCTCCATTCTGTGACTTCACACACCTCCCTTCTGACTTTACACACCTCCCTTCTGTGACTTCACACACCTCCATTGTGAGTTCACCCACTTCCATTCTGTGACTTCACACACCTCCATTCTGTTACTTCACACACCTCCATTCTGTGACTTCACACACCTCCATTCTATGACTTCACACACCTCCATTCTATGAATTCACACACCTCCATTCTGTGACTTCACACACCTCCATTGTATGACTTCACACACCTCTATTCTGTGACTCCACACACCTCTTTTCTGAGTTCACACAACTCCATTCTATGACTTCACACACCTGCATTGTGACTTCACCCACCGCCATTCTATGAGTTCACACACCTGCATTGTGACTTCACACACCTCCATTCTATGACTTCACACATCTCCATTCTGACTTCACACACCTCCATGCTTTGACTTCACACACCTCCATTCTATGACTTCACACACCTCCATTCTCTGACTTCACACACCTCCATTCTATGACTTCATACACCTCCACTGTGACTTCACAGAACTCCATTCTGTGATATCACACACCTCCCTCTGTGACTTCACACACCTCCAATCTATGACTTTACACACTTCCAATCTATGACTTCCCACACCTCCATTCTCTGATTTCACACACCCCCATTCTATGACTTCACACACCTCCATTGTGACTTCACACTCCTCCATTCTATGAGTTCATACACCTCCATTCTGACTTCCCAAACCTCCATTCTATGACTTCACAGACTTTGAATATGTGACTTCACTCACCTCCACTCTATGACTTCACACTTCTCCATTTTATGACTTCCCACATCTCCTTTCCATTACTTCACCCACCCCCATTCTATGACTTCACACCTCCATTCTGACTTCACACACCTCCATTCTGTGACTTCACACACCTCCATTCTATGAGTTCACACACCTCCAATTTCACTTCACACACCTCCATTCTATGACTTCACACACCTTCATTCTTACTTCAGAAACATCCATTCTATGACTTCACACACCGCCATTCTATGACTTCACACACCTCCATTCTATGACTGCACACACCTCCATTCTGTGACTTCACACACCTCCATTCTATGTCTTCACACACCTCCATTGTGACTTCACACACGTCCATTCTATGTCTTCACACACCTCCATTGTGACTTCACACACGTCCATTCTATGAGTTAACACACCTCCATTCTGACTTCACACACCTCCATTCTCTGACTTCACACACCTCCATTCTGAGTTCACACACCTCCGTTCTGTGACTTCACACACCTCCATTCTGACTTCACACACCTCCAATATATGAGTTCACACACCTCCATTCTGTGACTTCACCCTCCTCTATTCTATGAATTCACACCTCCATTGTGACTTCACACACATCCATTCTGTGACTTCACGCACCTCCATTCTATGACTTCACACACCTCCATTCTATGACTTCACACACCTTCATTCTTACTTCAGAAACTTCCATTCTATGACCTCACACACCTCCATTCTATGACTTCACAAACCTACATTCTGTGACTTCCCACACCTCCATTCTGAGTTCACACATCTCCATTCTGTGACTTCACACACCTCCCTTCTGACTTTACACACCTCCCTTCTGTGACTTCACACACCTCCATTGTGAGTTCACCCACTTCCATTCTGTGACTTCACACACCTCCATTCTGTTACTTCACACACCTCCATTCTGTGACTTCACACACCTCCATTCTATGAATTCACACACCTCCATTCTGTGACTTCACACACCTCCATTGTATGACTTCACACACCTCTATTCTGTGACTTCACACACCTGTTTTCTGAGTTCACACAACTCCATTCTATGACTTCACACACCTGCATTGTGACTTCACCCACCGCCATTCTATGAGTTCACACACCTGCATTGTGACTTCACACACCTCCATTCTATGACTTCACACATCTCCATTCTGACTTCACACACCTCCATGCTTTGACTTCACACACCTCCATTCTATGACTTCACACACCTCCATTCTCTGACTTCACACACCTCCATTCTATGACTTCACACACCTCCACTGTGACTTCACAGAACTCCATTCTGTGACATCACACACCTCCCTCTGTGACTTCACACACCTCCAATCTATGACTTTACACACTTCCAATCTATGACTTCCCACACCTCCATTCTCTGATTTCACACACCCCCATTCTATGACTTCACACACCTCCATTGTGACTTCACACACCTCCATTCTATGGCTTCACAAACCTCCATTCTCTGACTTCACACAACTCCATTCTATGACATCACACACCTCCACTGTGACTTCACAGAACTCCATTCTGTGACATCACACACCTCCCTCTGTGACTTCACACACCTCAAATCTATGACTTTACACAATTCCAATCTATGACTTCCCACACCTCCATTCTATGACTTCACACACCTGCATTGTGACTTCACACACCTCATTCTCTGACTTCACAGACCTCCATTCTATGACTTCACACACCTCCATTCTATGACTTCAAACACATCCATTGTTTGACTTCACACACCTCCATTTTGACTTCACACACCTCCATTCTGTGACTTCACACACCTCCATTCTCTGACTTCACACACCTCCATTTTGACTTCACACACTTCCATTCTGTGACTTCACACACCTCCATTCTATGACTTCACACACCTCCCTTCTATGAATTCACACACATCCATTCTGTGACTTCACACACCTCCATTGTGAGTTCACCTACTTCCATTCTGTTTCTTCACACACCTCCACTCTGTGACTTCACACACCTCCATTATGTGACTTCACACACCTCCATTTTATGACTTCACACAAATCCCTTCTATGAATTCACACCCCTCCATTCTGTGACTTCACACACCTCCATTGTATGACTTCACACACCTCCATTCTGTGACTTCACACACCTCCATTCTGTGACTTCCACACCTCCATTCTATGACTTAACACACACCCATTCTATGACTTCACACCTCTCCATTCTATGACTTGACACACCACCATTCTGTGACTTCACACACCTCCATTCTATGACTTCACACACCTCCATTCGGTCACTTCACAACCTCCATTCTATGACTTCACACACCTCCATTCTATGACTTCACACACCTGCATTGTGACTTCACCCACCTCAATTCTATGAGTTCACACACCTGCATTGTGACTTCACACACCTCCATTCTATGACTTCACACATCTCCATTCTGACTTCACACACCTCCATTCTATGACTTCACACACCTCGTTTCTGAGTTGACACACCTGCTTTCTGTGATTTCACACACCTCCAATCTGAGTTCACACACCTCCAGTCTATGACTTCACACACCTCCATTCTTTGACATCAAAAACCAACGTTCTATGACTTCACACCTCCATTTGTGAATTCACACACCACCATTTTGACTTCACACACGTCCATTCTGTGACTTCACACACCTCCTTTCTGTGACTTCACACACCTCCATTCTGTGACTTCACACACCTCCATTCTTGGACTTCACACACCTCCATTCCATGACTTAACACACCTCCATTCTATGAGTTCACACACCTTCATTCCTACTTCAGAAACATCCATTCTATGACTGCACACACCTCCATTCGATGACTTCACACACCTCAATTCTGAATTCACACAGCTCCATTCTATGACTTCACACACCTCCATTCTGTGACTTCACACACTTCCATTCTAATACTTCACACACCTTCATTCTTACGTCACAAACATCCATTCTATGACTTCACACACCTCCATTCTATGACTTCACACACCTCCATTCTGTAACTTCACACACCTCCATTCTATGTCTTCACACACCTCCATTGTGACTTCACACACCTCCATTCTATGAGTTCACACACCTCCATTTTAACTTCACACACCTCCATTCTATGACTTCACACTCCGCCATTCTGACTTCACACTCCTCCATTCTGTGAATTCACAAAACTCCATTCTATGATTTCACACACCTCCATACTATGACTTCACACACCTCCATTCTGAGTTCACAAACCTCAATTCTGTGACTTCACACACCTCCATTCTGACTTCACACACCAATATATGACTTCACACACCTCCATTCTGTGATTTCACACACTTCCATTGTGACGACACACACCTCCATTCTATGAGTTCACACACCTCCATTCTATGACTTCACATACCTCCATTCTGACTTCACACACCTCCATTCTATGACTTCACAGACCTCGAATCTGTCACTTCACTCACCTCCATTCTATGACTTCACACTTCTCCATTCTATGACTTTCCACACCTCCTTTCTATGACTTCACCCACCTCTATTCTATGACTTCCCACCTCGATTCTGACTTCAGATACCTCCACTCTGTGACTTCATACACCTCCATTCTGTGATTTCACACACCTCCATTTTGACTTCACACACCTCCAGTCTGTGACTTCACACACCTCCATTCTGTGACTTCAAACAACTCCATTGTTTGACTTCCCACACCTCCATTCTTGGACTTCACACACCTCCATTCCATGACTTCACACACCTCCATTCCTTGAGTTCACAAACCTCCATTTTGACTTCACACACCTCCTTTCTATGACTTCACACACCTCCATTCTGAATTCACACAGCTCCATTCTATGACGTCACACACCTCCATTCTGTGACTTCACACACTCCCATTCTATGACTTCACACACCTTCATTCTTACTTCACAAACATCAATTCTATGACTTCACACACCTCCATTCTATGACTTCACACACCTCCATTCTGTGACTTCACACACCTCCATTCTATGTCTTCACACACCTCCATTGTGACTTCACAAACCTCCATTCTCTGAGTTCACACACGTCCATTCTAACTTCACACACCTACATTCTATGACTTCATACTCCGCAATTCTGACTTCACACTCCTCCATTCTGTGAATTCACAAAACTCCATTCTATGATTTCACACAACTCCATACTATGACTTCACACACTTCCATCTATGACTTCACACACCTCCAATCTGAGTTCACACACCTGCATTCTGTGACTTCACACACCTCCATTCTGACTTCACACACCAATGTATGACTTCACACACCTCCATTCTGTGACTTCACAAACTTCCATTGTGACATCACACACCTCCCTTCTATGAGTTCACATACCTCCATTCTATGACTTCACACACCTCCATTCTGACTTCACACACCTCTATTCTTTGACTTCACAGACCTCGAATCTGTGACTTCACTCGCCTCCACTCTATGACTTCACACTGCTCCATTCTATGACTTCCCACACCTCCTTTCTATGACTTCACCCACCTCTGTTCTATGACTTCACACCTCCATTCTGACTTCAGATACCTCCATTCTGTGACTTCACACACCTCCATTCTATGACTTCACACATCTCCATTCTATGACTTCACACACCTTCATTCTTACTTCAGAAACATCCATTCTATGACCTCACACACCTCCATTCTATGACTTTACAAACCTCCATTCTGACTTCACACACCTCTATTCTTTGACTTCACAGACCTCGAATCTGTGACTTCACTCGCCTCCACTCTATGACTTCACACTGCTCCATTCTATGACTTCCCACACCTCCTTTCTATGACTTCACCCACCTCTGTTCTATGACTTCACACCTCCATTCTGACTTCAGATACCTCCATTCTGTGACTTCGCACACCACCATTCCGTGACTTCACACACCTCCATTCTGTGACTTCACACACCTCCATTCTATGACTTTACACACCTCCATTCTATGACTTCAAACACCTCCATTCTCTGATTTCACACACCTCCATTCTTACTTCAAATGCTCCATTCTATGACTTCATACACTTCCATTCTAGGACTTCACACACCTCCATTCTGTGACTTCACACACCTTCATTCTGAGTTCACACACCTCCATTCTGTGACTTCACACTCCTCCATTCCCTGACTTCACACACCTCCATTCCCTGACTTCACACACCTCCATTCTGTGACTTCACACATCTCCATTCTGCCTTCACACACCTCCATTCTATGACTTCACACACCTCCATTCTGTGACTTCAAACACCTCCATTCTATGACTTCACGCACCTCCATTGTGACTTCACACACCTCCGTTCTATGAGTTCATACACCTCCATTCTGACTTCCCAAACCTCCATTCTATGACTTCACAGACTTTGAATATGTGACTTCACTCACCTCCACTCTATGACTTCACACTTCTCCATACTATGACTTCCCACATCTCCTTTCCATGACTTCACCCACCCCCATTCTATGACTTCACACCTACATTCTGACTTCACACACCTCCATTCTATGAGTTCACACACCTCCATTTTCACTTCACACACCTCCATTCTATGACTTCACACACCTTCATTCTTACTTCAGAAACATCCATTCTATGACTTCACACACCGCCATTCTATGACTTCACACACCTCCATTCTATGACTGCACATACCTCCATTCTGTGACTTCACACACGTCCATTCTATGACTTCACACACCTCCATTGAGACTTCACACACGTCCATTCTATGAGTTAACACACTTCCATTCTGACTTCACACACCTCCATTCTCTGACTTCACACACCTCCATTCTGAGTTCACACACCTTCGTTCTGTGACTTCACACACCTCCATTCTGACTTCACACACCTCCAATATATGAGTTCACACACCTCCATTCTGTGACTTCACCCTCCTCTATTCTATGACTTCACACCTCCATTGTGACTTCACACACATCCATTCTGTGACTACACACACCTCCATTCTATGACTTCACACACCTCCATTCTATGACTGCACATACCTCCATTCTGTGACTTCACACACCTCCATTCTATGTCTTCACACACCTCCATTGAGACTTCACACACGTCCATTCTATGTCTTCACACACCTCCATTGTGACTTCAAACACGTCCATTCTATGAGTTAACACACTTCCATTCTGACTTCACACACCTCCATTCTCTGACTTCACACACCTCCATTCTGAGTTCACACACCTTCGTTCTGTGACTTCACACACCTCCATTCTGACTTCACACACCTCCAATATATGAGTTCACACACCTCCATTCTGTGACTTCACCCTCCTCTATTCTATGACTTCACACCTCCATTGTGACTTCACACACATCCATTCTGTGACTACACACACCTCCATTCTATGACTTCACACACCTCCATTCTATGACTTCACACACCTTCATTCTTACTTCAGAAACATCCATTCTATGACCTCACACACCTCCATTCTATGACTTCACACACCTCCATTCTGTGACTTCACACACCTCCATTCTATGAGTTCACACACCTCCAATTTCACTTCACACACCTCCATTCTATGACTTCACACACCTTCATTCTTACTTCAGAAACATCCATTCTATGACTTCACACACCGCCATTCTATGACTTCACACACCTCCATTCTATGACTGCACACACCTCCATTCTGTGACTTCACACACCTCCATTCTATGACTGCACACACCTCCATTCTGTGACTTCACACACCTCCATTCTATGTCTTCACACACCTCCATTGTGACTTCACACACGTCCATTCTATGAGTTAACACACCTCCATTCTGACTTCACACACCTCCATTCTCTGACTTCACACACCTCCATTCTGAGTTCACACACCTCCGTTCTGTGACTTCACACACCTCCATTCTGACTTCACACACCTCCAATATATGAGTTCACACACCTCCATTCTGTGACTTCACCCTCCTCTATTCTATGAATTCACACCTCCATTGTGACTTCACACACATCCATTCTGTGACTTCACACACCTCCATTCTATGACTTCACACACCTCCATTCTATGACTTCACACACCTTCATTCTTACTTCAGAAACTTCCATTCTATGACCTCACACACCTCCATTCTATGACTTCACAAACCTACATTCTGTGACTTCCCACACCTCCATTCTGAGTTCACACATCTCCATTCTGTGACTTCACACACCTCCCTTCTGACTTTACACACCTCCCTTCTGTGACTTCACACACCTCCATTGTGAGTTCACCCACTTCCATTCTGTGACTTCACACACCTCCATTCTGTTACTTCACACACCTCCATTCTGTGACTTCACACACCTCCATTCTATGAATTCACACACCTCCATTCTGTGACTTCACACACCTCCATTGTATGACTTCACACACCTCTATTCTGTGACTTCACACACCTGTTTTCTGAGTTCACACAACTCCATTCTATGACTTCACACACCTGCATTGTGACTTCACCCACCGCCATTCTATGAGTTCACACACCTGCATTGTGACTTCACACACCTCCATTCTATGACTTCACACATCTCCATTCTGACTTCACACACCTCCATGCTTTGACTTCACACACCTCCATTCTATGACTTCACACACCTCCATTCTCTGACTTCACACACCTCCATTCTAGGACTTCACACACCTTCATTCTTACTTCAGAAACATCCATTCTATGATTTCACACACCTCCATTCTATGATTTCACACACCTCCATTCTGTGACTTCACACACTTCCATTCTATGACTTCACACAGCTTCATTCTTACTTCACAAACATCCATTCTATGACTTCACACACCTCCATTCTATGACTTCACACACCTCCATTCTGTGACTTCACACACATCCATTCTATGTCTTCACACACCTCCATTGTGACTTCACACACCTCCATTCTCTGAGTTCACACACCTCCATTCTAACTTCACATACCTCCATTCTATGACTTCACACTCCGCCATTCTGACTTCACACTCCTCCATTCTGTGAATTCACAAAACTCCATTCTATGATTTCACACACCTCCATACTATGACTTCACACACCTCCATCTATGACTTCACACACCTCCATTCTGAGTTCACACACCTCAATTCTGTGACTTCACACACTTCCATTCTGACTTCACACACCAATATATGACTTCACACACCTCCATTCTGTGACTTCACACACTTCCATTGTGACGAAACCCACCTCCATTCTATGAGTTCACACACCTCCATTCTATGACTTCACATACCTCCATTCTGACTTCACACACCTCCATTCTATGACTTCACAGACCTCGAATCTGTGACTTCACTCACCTCCATTCTATGACTTCACACTGCTCCATTCTATGACTTTCCACACCTCCTTTCTATGACTTCACCCACCTCTATTCTATGACTTCACACCTCGATTCTGACTTCAGATACCTCCATTCTGTGACTTCACACACCTCCATTCTATGACTTCAAACACCTCCGTTCTCTGACTTCACACACCTCCATTCTGAGCTCACACAACTCCATTCGGTGAATTCACACACCTCCATTCTTACTTCACAAACCTCCATTCTATGACTTCAAACACCTCCATTCTGTGACTTCACACACCTCCATTCTGTGATTTCACACACCTCCATTTTGACTTCACACACCTCCATTCTGTGACTTCACACACCTCCATTATGTGACTTCAAACACCTCCATTGTTTGACTTCACACACCTCCATTCTTGGACTTCACACACCTCCATTCCATGACTTCACACAAGTCCATTCCTTGAGTTCACAAACCTCCATTTTGACTTCACACACCTCCATTCTATGACTTCACACACCTCCATTCTGAATTCACACAGCTCCATTCTATGACGTCACACACCTCCATTCTGTGACTTCACACACTTCCATTCTATGACTTCACACACCTTCATTCTTACTTCACAAACATCCATTCTATAACTTCACACACCTCCATTCTATGACTTCACACACCTCCATTCTGTGACTTCACACACCTCCATTCTATGTCTTCACACACCTCCATTGTGACTTCACACACCTCCATTCTATGAGTTCACACACCTCCATTCTGACTTCACACACCTCCATTCTATGACTTCACACTCCGCCATTCTGACTTTACACTCCTCCATTCTGTGAATTCACAAAACTCCATTCTATGATTTCACACAACTCCATATTATGACTTCACACACCTCCATCTATGACTTCACACACCTCCAATCTGAGTTCACACACCTCCATTGTGTGACTTCACACAACTCCATTCTATGACTTCACACACCTCCTTTCTGAGTTGACACACCTGCTTTCTGTGATTTCACACACCTCCAATCTGAGTTCATACACCTCCAGTCTATGACTTCACACACCTCCATTCTTTGACATCAAAAACCACCATTCTATGACTTCACACACCTCCATTTTGACTTCACACACCTCCATTTTACGAGTTAACACACATCCATTCTGCCTTCACCCACCTCCATTCTATGACTTCACTCAGCTGCCTTCTGACTTCACACACCTCCATTTGTGAATTCACACACCACCATTTTGACTTCACACACCTCCATTCTGTGACTTCACACACCTCCTTTCTGTGACTTCACACACCTCCATTCTGTGACTTCACACACCTCCATTCTGTGACTTCATACACCTCCATTGTTTGACTTCACACACCTCCATTCTTGGACTTCACACACCTCCATTCCATGACTTCACACACCTCCATTCTATGAGTTCACACACCTCCATTCTTTGAGTTCACACACCTCCATTTTGACTTCACACACCTCCATTCTATGACTTCACACACCTTCATTCCTACTTCAGAAACATCCATTCTATGACTTCACACACCTCCATTCTATGTCTTCACACACCTCCATTGTGACTTCACACACCTCCATTCTATGAGTTCACACACCTCCATTCTAACTTCACACACCTCCATTCTATGACTTCACACTCCTCCATTCTGACTTCACACAGCTCCATTCTGTGAATTCACACAATTCCATTCTATGATTTCACACACCTCCATACTGTGACTTCACACACCTCCATCTATGACTTCAAACACCTCCATTCTGAGTTCACACACCTCCGTTCTGTGACTTCACACACCTCCATTCTGACTTCACACACCTCCAATATATGAGTTCACACACCTCCATTCTGTGACTTCACACACTTCCATTGTGACGACACACACCTCCATTCTATGAGTTCACACACATCCATTCTAGGAATTCACACTCCTCAATTCTGACATCACACAGCTCCATTCTATGACTTCACAGACCTCGGATCTGTGACTTCACTCACCTCCATTCTATGACTTCACACTCCTCTATTCTATGACTTCCCACAACTCCTTTCTATGACTTCACCCACCTCTATTCTATGACTTCACACCTCCATTCTGACTTCACACACATCCATTCTGTGACTTCACACACCTCCATTCTATGACTTCACACACCTCCATTCTATGACTTCACACACCTTCATTCTTACTTCAGAAACAACCATTCTATGACTTCAAACACCTCCATTCTATGACTTCACAAACCTCCATTCTGTGACTTCCCACACCTCCATTCTGAGTTCACACATCTCCATTCTGTGACTTCACACACCTCCCTTCTGACTTCACACACCTCCCTTCTGTGACTTCACACACCTCCATTGTGAGTTCACCCACTTCCATTCTGTGACTTCACACACCTCCATTCTGTTACTTCACACACCTCCATTCTGTGACTTCACACACCTCAATTCTATGACTTCACACACCTCCATTCTATGAATTCACACACCTCCATTCTGTGACTTCACACACCTCCATTGTATGACTTCACACACCTCTATTCTGTGACTTCACACACCTCTTTTCTGAGTTCACACAACTCCATTCTATGACTTCACACAACTGCATTGTGACTTCACCCACCGCCATTCTATGAGTTCACACACCTGCATTGTGACTTCACACACCTCCATTCTATGACTTCACAAATCTCCATTCTGACTTCACACACCTCCATGCTTTGACTTCACACACCTCCATTCTATGACTTCACACACCTCCATTCTCTGACTTCACACACCTCCATTCTATGACTTCACACACCTCCACTGTGACTTCACAGAACTCCATTCTGTGACATCACACACCTCCCTCTGTGACTTCACACACCTCCAATCTATGACTTTACACACTTCCAATCTATGACTTCACACACCTCCATTCTATGACTCCACACACCTGCATTGTGACTTCACACACCTCATTCTCTGACTTCACACACCTCCATTCTATGACTTCACACACCTCCATTCTGTAACTTCACACACTTCCAATGTTTGACTTCACACACCTCCATTCCATGACTTCATACACCTCCATTCTATGACTTCAAACACATCCATTCTTTGACTTCACACACCTCCATTTTGCCTTTACACACCTCCATTCTGTGACTTCACAAACATCCATTCTCTGACTTCACACACCTCCATTTTGACTTCACACACTTCCATTCTGTGACTTCACACACCTCCATTCTATGACTTCACACACCTCCCTTCTATGAATTCACACACCTCCATTCTGTGCCTTTACACACCTCCATTGTGAGTTCACCCACTTACATTCTGTGTCTTCACAAACCTCCATTCTGTGACTTCACACACCTACATTATGTGACTTCACACACCTCCATTTTATGACTTCACACAAATCCCTTCTATGAATTCACACCCCTCCATTCTGTGACTTCACACACCTCCATTGTATGACTTCACACACCTCCATTCTGTGACTTCACACACCTCCATTCTGTGACTTCCACACCTCCATTCTATGACTTCACACCCCTCCATTCTATGACTTCACACACCACCATTCTGTGACTTCACACACCTCCATTCTATGTCTTCACACACCTCCATTGTGACTTCACACACCTCCATTCTATGAGTTCACACACCTCCATTCTAACTTCACACACCTCCATTCTATGACTTCACACTCCTCCATTCTGACTTCACACAGCTCCATTCTGTGAATTCACACAATTCCATTCTATGATTTCACACACCTCCATACTGTGACTTCACACACCTCCATCTATGACTTCAAACACCTCCATTCTGAGTTCACACACCTCCGTTCTGTGACTTCACACACCTCCATTCTGACTTCACACACCTCCAATATATGAGTTCACACACCTCCATTCTGTGACTTCACACACTTCCATTGTGACGACACACACCTCCATTCTATGAGTTCACACACATCCATTCTAGGAATTCACACTCCTCAATTCTGACATCACACAGCTCCATTCTATGACTTCACAGACCTCGGATCTGTGACTTCACTCACCTCCATTCTATGACTTCACACTCCTCTATTCTATGACTTCCCACAACTCCTTTCTATGACTTCACCCACCTCTATTCTATGACTTCACACCTCCATTCTGACTTCACACACATCCATTCTGTGACTTCACACACCTCCATTCTATGACTTCACACACCTCCATTCTATGACTTCACACACCTTCATTCTTACTTCAGAAACAACCATTCTATGACTTCAAACACCTCCATTCTATGACTTCACAAACCTCCATTCTGTGACTTCCCACACCTCCATTCTGAGTTCACACATCTCCATTCTGTGACTTCACACACCTCCCTTCTGACTTCACACACCTCCCTTCTGTGACTTCACACACCTCCATTGTGAGTTCACCCACTTCCATTCTGTGACTTCACACACCTCCATTCTGTTACTTCACACACCTCCATTCTGTGACTTCACACACCTCAATTCTATGACTTCACACACCTCCATTCTATGAATTCACACACCTCCATTCTGTGACTTCACACACCTCCATTGTATGACTTCACACACCTCTATTCTGTGACTTCACACACCTCTTTTCTGAGTTCACACAACTCCATTCTATGACTTCACACAACTGCATTGTGACTTCACCCACCGCCATTCTATGAGTTCACACACCTGCATTGTGACTTCACACACCTCCATTCTATGACTTCACAAATCTCCATTCTGACTTCACACACCTCCATGCTTTGACTTCACACACCTCCATTCTATGACTTCACACACCTCCATTCTCTGACTTCACACACCTCCATTCTATGACTTCACACACCTCCACTGTGACTTCACAGAACTCCATTCTGTGACATCACACACCTCCCTCTGTGACTTCACACACCTCCAATCTATGACTTTACACACTTCCAATCTATGACTTCACACACCTCCATTCTATGACTCCACACACCTGCATTGTGACTTCACACACCTCATTCTCTGACTTCACACACCTCCATTCTATGACTTCACACACCTCCATTCTGTAACTTCACACACTTCCAATGTTTGACTTCACACACCTCCATTCCATGACTTCATACACCTCCATTCTATGACTTCAAACACATCCATTCTTTGACTTCACACACCTCCATTTTGCCTTTACACACCTCCATTCTGTGACTTCACAAACATCCATTCTCTGACTTCACACACCTCCATTTTGACTTCACACACTTCCATTCTGTGACTTCACACACCTCCATTCTATGACTTCACACACCTCCCTTCTATGAATTCACACACCTCCATTCTGTGCCTTTACACACCTCCATTGTGAGTTCACCCACTTACATTCTGTGTCTTCACAAACCTCCATTCTGTGACTTCACACACCTACATTATGTGACTTCACACACCTCCATTTTATGACTTCACACAAATCCCTTCTATGAATTCACACCCCTCCATTCTGTGACTTCACACACCTCCATTGTATGACTTCACACACCTCCATTCTGTGACTTCACACACCTCCATTCTGTGACTTCCACACCTCCATTCTATGACTTAACACACCTCCATTCTATGACTTCACACCCCTCAATTCTATGACTTCACACACCACCATTCTGTGACTTCACACACCTCCATTCTATGACTTCAAACACCTCCATTCTGTCACTTCACCACCTCCATTCTATGACATCACACACCTCCATTCTATGACTTCACACACCTGCATTGTGACTTCACCCACCTCAATTCTATAAGTTCACACACCTGCATTGTGACTTCACACACCTCCATTCTATGACTTCACACATCTCCATTCTGACTTCACACACCTCCATTCTATGACTTCAAACACCTCGTTTCTGAGTTGACACACCTGCTTTCTGTGATTTCACACACCTCCAATCTGAGTTCACACATCTCCAGTCTATGACTTCACACACCTCCATTCTTTGACATCAAAAACCTCCATTCTATGACTTCACACACCTCCATTTTGACTTCACACACCTCCATTCTACGAGTTCACACACTTCCATTCTGCCTTCACCCACCTCCATTCTATGACTTCACTCAGCTGCCTTCTGACTTCACACACCTCCATTTGTGAATTCACACACCACCATTTTGACTTCACACACCTCCATTCCATGACTTCACACACCTCCATTCTATGACTCCACACACCTGCATTGTGACTTCACACACCTCATTCTCTGACTTCACACACCTCCATTCTATGACTTCAAACACATCCATTCTTTGACTTCACACACCTCCATTTTAACTTTACACACCTCCATTCTGTGACTTCACAAACCTCCATTCTCTGACTTCACACACCTCCATTTTGACTTTACAAACCTCCATTCTGTGACTTCACACACCTCCATTCTATGACTTCACACACCTCCCTTCTATGAATTCACACACCTCCATTCTGTGCCTTTACACACCTCCATTGTGAGTTCACCCACTTACATTCTGTGTCTTCACAAACCTCCATTCTGTGACTTCACACACCTACATTATGTGACTTCACACACCTCCATTTTATGACTTCACACAAATCCCTTCTATGAATTCACACCCCTCCATTCTGTGACTTCACACACCTCCATTGTATGACTTCACACACCTCCATTCTGTGACTTCACACACCTCCATTCTGTGACTTCCACACCTCCATTCTATGACTTCACACCCCTCCATTCTATGACTTCACACACCACCATTCTGTGACTTCACACACCTCCATTCTATGTCTTCACACACCTCCATTGTGACTTCACACACCTCCATTCTATGAGTTCACACACCTCCATTCTAACTTCACACACCTCCATTCTATGACTTCACACTCCTCCATTCTGACTTCACACAGCTCCATTCTGTGAATTCACACAATTCCATTCTATGATTTCACACACCTCCATACTGTGACTTCACACACCTCCATCTATGACTTCAAACACCTCCATTCTGAGTTCACACACCTCCGTTCTGTGACTTCACACACCTCCATTCTGACTTCACACACCTCCAATATATGAGTTCACACACCTCCATTCTGTGACTTCACACACTTCCATTGTGACGACACACACCTCCATTCTATGAGTTCACACACATCCATTCTAGGAATTCACACTCCTCAATTCTGACATCACACAGCTCCATTTTATGACTTCACAGACCTCGGATCTGTGACTTCACTCACCTCCATTCTATGACTTCACACTCCTCTATTCTATGACTTCCCACAACTCCTTTCTATGACTTCACCCACCTCTATTCTATGACTTCACACCTCCATTCTGACTTCACACACATCCATTCTGTGACTTCACACACCTCCATTCTATGACTTCACACACCTCCATTCTATGACTTCACACACCTTCATTCTTACTTCAGAAACAACCATTCTATGACTTCAAACACCTCCATTCTATGACTTCACAAACCTCCATTCTGTGACTTCCCACACTTCCCACACCTCCATTCTGAGTTCACACATCTCCATTCTGTGACTTCACACACCTCCCTTCTGACTTCACACACCTCCCTTCTGTGACTTCACACACCTCCATTGTGAGTTCACCCACTTCCATTCTGTGACTTCACACACCTCCATTCTGTTACTTCACACACCTCCATTCTGTGACTTCACACACCTCAATTCTATGACTTCACACACCTCCATTCTATGAATTCACACACCTCCATTCTGTGACTTCACACACCTCCATTGTATGACTTCACACACCTCTATTCTGTGACTTCACACACCTCTTTTCTGAGTTAACACAACTCCATTCTATGACTTCACACAACTGCATTGTGACTTCACCCACCGCCATTCTATGAGTTCACACACCTGCATTGTGACTTCACACACCTCCATTCTATGACTTCACACATCTCCATTCTGACTTCACACACCTCCATGCTTTGACTTCACACACCTCCATTCTATGACTTCACACACCTCCATTCTCTGACTTCACACACCTCCATTCTATGACTTCACACACCTCCACTGTGACTTCACAGAACTCCATTCTGTGACATCACACACCACCCTCTGTGACTTCACACACCTCCAATCTATGACT
Source organism: Megascapheus bottae (assembly GCA_024803745.1). Lineage (NCBI taxonomy): Eukaryota > Metazoa > Chordata > Mammalia > Rodentia > Geomyidae > Megascapheus > Megascapheus bottae. The sequence goes on along the minus strand of JANJXV010001593.1, from coordinate 52,480 downwards.
TTACACACTTCCAATCTATGACTTCACACACCTCCATTCTATGACTCCACACACCTGCATTGTGACTTCACACACCTCATTCTCTGACTTCACACACCTCCATTCTATGACTTCACACACCTCCATTCTGTAACTTCACACACTTCCAATGTTTGACTTCACACACCTCCATTCCATGACTTCATACACCTCCTTTCTATGACTTCAATCACATCCATTCTTTGACTTCACACACCTCCATTTTGCCTTTACACACCTCCATTCTGTGACTTCACAAACATCCATTCTCTGACTTCACACACCTCCATTTTGACTTCACACACTTCCATTCTGTGACTTCACACACCTCCATTCTATGACTTCACACACCTCCCTTCTATGAATTCACACACCTCCATTCTGTGCCTTTACACACCTCCATTGTGAGTTCACCCACTTACATTCTGTGTCTTCACAAACCTCCATTCTGTGACTTCACACACCTACATTATGTGACTTCACACACCTCCATTTTATGACTTCACACAAATCCCTTCTATGAATTCACACCCCTCCATTCTGTGACTTCACACACCTCCATTGTATGACTTCACACACCTCCATTCTGTGACTTCACACACCTCCATTGTGTGACTTCCACACCTCCATTCTATGACTTAACACACCTCCATTCTATGACTTCACACCCCTCAATTCTATGACTTCACACACCACCATTCTGTGACTTCACACACCTCCATTCTATGACTTCAAACACCTCCATTCTGTCACTTCACCACCTCCATTCTATGACATCACACACCTCCATTCTATGACTTCACACACCTGCATTGTGACTTCACCCACCTCAATTCTATAAGTTCACACACCTGCATTGTGACTTCACACACCTCCATTCTATGACTTCACACATCTCCATTCTGACTTCACACACCTCCATTCTATGACTTCAGACACCTCGTTTCTGAGTTGACACACCTGCTTTCTGTGATTTCACACACCTCCAATCTGAGTTCACACATCTCCAGTCTATGACTTCACACACCTCCATTCTTTGACATCAAAAACCTCCATTCTATGACTTCACACACCTCCATTTTGACTTCACACACCTCCATTCTACGAGTTCACACACTTCCATTCTGCCTTCACCCACCTCCATTCTATGACTTCACTCAGCTGCCTTCTGACTTCACACACCTCCATTTGTGAATTCACACACCACCATTTTGACTTCACACACCTCCATTCCATGACTTCACACACCTCCATTCTATGACTCCACACACCTGCATTGTGACTTCACACACCTCATTCTCTGACTTCACACACCTCCATTCTATGACTTCAAACACATCCATTCTTTGACTTCACACACCTCCATTTTAACTTTACACACCTCCATTCTGTGACTTCACAAACCTCCATTCTCTGACTTCACACACCTCCATTTTGACTTTACACACCTCCATTCTGTGACTTCACACACCTCCATTCTATGACTTCACACACCTCCCTTCTATGAATTCACACACCTCCATTCTGTGCCTTTACACACCTCCATTGTGAGTTCACCCACTTACATTCTGTGTCTTCACAAACCTCCATTCTGTGACTTCACACACCTACATTATGTGACTTCACACACCTCCATTTTATGACTTCACACAAATCCCTTCTATGAATTCACACCCCTCCATTCTGTGACTTCACACACCTCCATTGTATGACTTCACACACCTCCATTCTGTGACTTCACACACCTCCATTCTGTGACTTCCACACCTCCATTCTATGACTTCACACCCCTCCATTCTATGACTTCACACACCACCATTCTGTGACTTCACACACCTCCATTCTATGTCTTCACACACCTCCATTGTGACTTCACACACCTCCATTCTATGAGTTCACACACCTCCATTCTAACTTCACACACCTCCATTCTATGACTTCACACTCCTCCATTCTGACTTCACACAGCTCCATTCTGTGAATTCACACAATTCCATTCTATGATTTCACACACCTCCATACTGTGACTTCACACACCTCCATCTATGACTTCAAACACCTCCATTCTGAGTTCACACACCTCCGTTCTGTGACTTCACACACCTCCATTCTGACTTCACACACCTCCAATATATGAGTTCACACACCTCCATTCTGTGACTTCACACACTTCCATTGTGACGACACACACCTCCATTCTATGAGTTCACACACATCCATTCTAGGAATTCACACTCCTCAATTCTGACATCACACAGCTCCATTCTATGACTTCACAGACCTCGGATCTGTGACTTCACTCACCTCCATTCTATGACTTCACACTCCTCTATTCTATGACTTCCCACAACTCCTTTCTATGACTTCACCCACCTCTATTCTATGACTTCACACCTCCATTCTGACTTCACACACATCCATTCTGTGACTTCACACACCTCCATTCTATGACTTCACACACCTCCATTCTATGACTTCACACACCTTCATTCTTACTTCAGAAACAACCATTCTATGACTTCAAACACCTCCATTCTATGACTTCACAAACCTCCATTCTGTGACTTCCCACACCTCCATTCTGAGTTCACACATCTCCATTCTGTGACTTCACACACCTCCCTTCTGACTTCACACACCTCCCTTCTGTGACTTCACACACCTCCATTGTGAGTTCACCCACTTCCATTCTGTGACTTCACACACCTCCATTCTGTTACTTCACACACCTCCATTCTGTGACTTCACACACCTCAATTCTATGACTTCACACACCTCCATTCTATGAATTCACACACCTCCATTCTGTGACTTCACACACCTCCATTGTATGACTTCACACACCTCTATTCTGTGACTTCACACACCTCTTTTCTGAGTTCACACAACTCCATTCTATGACTTCACACAACTGCATTGTGACTTCACCCACCGCCATTCTATGAGTTCACACACCTGCATTGTGACTTCACACACCTCCATTCTATGACTTCACACATCTCCATTCTGACTTCACACACCTCCATGCTTTGACTTCACACACCTCCATTCTATGACTTCACACACCTCCATTCTCTGACTTCACACACCTCCATTCTATGACTTCACACACCTCCACTGTGACTTCACAGAACTCCATTCTGTGACATCACACACCTCCCTCTGTGACTTCACACACCTCCAATCTATGACTTTACACACTTCCAATCTATGACTTCACACACCTCCATTCTATGACTCCACACACCTGCATTGTGACTTCACACACCTCATTCTCTGACTTCACACACCTCCATTCTATGACTTCACACACCTCCATTCTGTAACTTCACACACTTCCAATGTTTGACTTCACACACCTCCATTCCATGACTTCATACACCTCCATTCTATGACTTCAAACACATCCATTCTTTGACTTCACACACCTCCATTTTGCCTTTACACACCTCCATTCTGTGACTTCACAAACATCCATTCTCTGACTTCACACACCTCCATTTTGACTTCACACACTTCCATTCTGTGACTTCACACACCTCCATTCTATGACTTCACACACCTCCCTTCTATGAATTCACACACCTCCATTCTGTGCCTTTACACACCTCCATTGTGAGTTCACCCACTTACATTCTGTGTCTTCACAAACCTCCATTCTGTGCCTTCACACACCTACATTATGTGACTTCACACACCTCCATTTTATGACTTCACACAAATCCCTTCTATGAATTCACACCCCTCCATTCTGTGACTTCACACACCTCCATTCTGTGACTTCCACACCTCCATTCTATGACTTAACACACCTCCATTCTATGACTTCACACCCCTCAATTCTATGACTTCACACACCGCCATTTTGTGACTTCACACACCTCCATTCTATGACTTCAAACACTTCCATTCTGTCACTTCACCACCTCCATTCTATGACATCACACACCTCCATTCTATGACTTCACACACCTGCATTGTGACTTCACCCACCTCAATTCTATAAGTTCACACACCTGCATTGTGACTTCACACACCTCCATTCTATGACTTCACACATCTCCATTCTGACTTCACACACCTCCATTCTATGACTTCAAACACCTCGTTTCTGAGTTGACACACCTGCTTTCTGTGATTTCACACACCTCCAATCTGAGTTCACATATCTCCAGTCTATGACTTCACACACCTCCATTCTTTGACATCAAAAACCTCCATTCTATGACTTCACACACCTCCATTTTGACTTCACACACCTCCATTCTACGAGTTCACACACTTCCATTCTGCCTTCACCCACCTCCATTCTATGACTTCACTCAGCTGCCTTCTGACTTCACACACCTCCATTTGTGAATTCACACACCACCATTTTGACTTCACACACCTCCATCCTGTGACTTCACACACCTCCTTTCTGTGACTTCACACACCTCCATTCTGTGACTTCACACTCCTCAATTCTGTGACTTCACACACCTCCATTGTTTGACTTCACAGACCTCCATTCTTGGACCTCAAACACCTCCATTCCATGACTTCACACACCTCCATTCTATGACTTCACTCACCTTCATTCCTACTTCAGAAATATCCATTCTATGACTGCACACACCTCATTCGATGACTTCACACACCACCATTCTGACTTCACACACCTCCATTCTGTGACTTCGCACACCTCCATTCTATGATATCACACACCTCCATTCCATGACTTCACACACCTCCATTCTATGACTTCACACACCTCCATTCTGAATTCACACACCTATATTCTGTGACTTCACACACCTCAATTTCTGACTTCACACAACTCCATTCTATGACTTCCAAACCTCCATTCTGTAACTTCACATACCACCATTCTATGACTTCACACACCTCCATTCTGACTTCACACACCTCCGTTCTATGAGTTCACACACCTCCATTCTGACTTCACACACCTCCGTTCTATGAGTTCACACACATCCATTCTGACTTCACACACCTCCATTCGATGACTTAGCACACCTATATTCTGATTTCACACACCTCCATTCTGTGACTTCACACACCTCCATGACATGACTTTACATACCTCCATTCGATGACTTCACACACCTCCATTCTTTGACTTCACACACCTCCATTTTGACTTCACACACCTCCATTCTGTGACTTTACACACGTCCATTTGTGACATCACACACCACCTTTTTGACTTCACACCCCTTCATTTTGTGACTTCACACACCTCCATTATGTGACTTCACACACCTCCATTGTTTGACTTCTCACACCTCTATTGTTTGACTTCACACACCTCCATTCTTTGACTTCACACACCTCCATTCCATGACTTCACAACCTCCATTCTCTGAGTTCACACACCTTCATTCTATGAGTTCAGAAACTCCATTTTTACTTCCCACACCTCCATTCTATGACTTCACACACCTCCATTCTTTGACTTCATACACCTGCGTTTTGACTTCACACACCTCCATTCTCTGACTTCACACACCTCCTTTCTGTGACTTCACACACCTCCATACTATGACTTCGAAACACCTTCAATCTATGACTTCACACACCTCCATTCTACGACTTCACACACTTCCAGTCTATGACTTCACACAACTCCATTCTATGACTTCACACACCTCCATTCTATGACTTCACACACCTGCATTCTGACTTCACACAACTCCATTCCATGACTTCATACAACTGTATTCTGTGACTTCACACACCTGCCTTCTGTGACTTCACACACCTCCATTCTATGACTTCACACACAACTCCATTCTGTGACTTCACACACCTCCACTCTGTGACTTTACACACCTCAATTCTGTGAATCACACACCTCCATTCTATGATTACACACACAATCCATTCTATGACTTAACAAACCTCCATTCTTTGATTTCACACAACTCCATTCTATGACTTCACACACCTCCATTGTGACTTCACACAACTCCATTCTGTGACTTCACACACCTCCTTTCTGTTACTTCACACACCTCCATACTATGACTTCCACACACCTTCAATCTATGACTTCACACACCTCCATTCTATGACTTCACACACTTCCAATCTATGACTTCACACACCTCCATTCTATGACTTCACACACCTCCATTCTATGACTTCACACACCTGCATTCTGACTTCACACACCTCCATTCTCTGATTTCACACACCTCCATTCTATGACTTCACACACCTCCATTCTGTAACTTTACACACTTCCAATGTTTGACTTCACAAACCTCCATTCCATGACTTCATACACCTCCATTCTATGACTTCAAACACATCCACTCTTTGACATCACACACCTCCATTTTGACTTCACACACCTCCATTCTGTGACTTCACACACCTGCACTTGTGACTTCACACACCAAAATTTTGACTTCACACACGTCCATGATTTGACTTCACACACCTCCATTCAATGACTTCACACACCTCCATTTTGACTTCACACACTTCCATTCTGTGACTTCACACACCTCCATTCTGTGACTTCACACACCTCCATTGTTTGACTTCACACACCTGCATTTTGACTTCACACACCTCCATTTTATGGCTTCACACACCTTCATTCTTACTTCAGAAACATCCATTCTATGACTTCACAAACTTCCCTTCTGTGAATTCACACACCTCCATTCTGAGTTCACACACCTCCATTCTGTGACTTCACACACCTCCATTCTGTAACTTCACACACCTCCATTCTATGACTTCACACACCTCCATTTGTGACTTCACACACCTCCATTCCATGACTTCACACTCCTCCATTCTATGATTTCACACACCTCCATTCCATGACTTCACACACCTCCATTCTATGACTTCACACACCTCCATTCTGAATTCACACACCTATATTCTGTGACTTCACACACCTCAATTTCTGACTTCACACAACTCCATTCTATGACTTCCAAACCTCCATTCTGTAACTTCACATACCAACATTCTATGACTTCACACACCTCCATTCTGACTTCACACATCTCCGTTCTATGAGTTCACACACCTCCATTCTGACTTCACACACCTCCGTTCTATGAGTTCACACACCTCCATTCTGACTTCACACACCTCCATTCTATGACTTAGCACACCTCTATTCTGATTTCACACACCTCCATTTTGACTTCACACACCTCCATTCTGTGACTTTACACACGTCCATTTGTGACATCACACACCACTTTTTTGACTTCACACCCCTTCATTTTGTGACTTCCCACACCTCCATTATGTGACTTCACACACCTCCATTCTTTGACTTCACACACCTCCATTCCATGACTTCACAACCTCCATTCTCTGAGTTCACACACCTTCATTCTATGAGTTCAGAAACTCCATTTTTACTTCCCACACCTCCATTCTATGACTTCACACACCTCCATTCTTTGACTTCATACACCTGCGTTTTGACTTCACACACCTCCATTCTCTGACTTCACACACCTCCTTTCTGTGACTTCACACACCTCCATACTATGACTTCGAAACACCTTCAATCTATGACTTCACACACCTCCATTCTACGACTTCACACACTTCCAGTCTATGACTTCACACACCTCCATTCTATGACTTCACACACCTCCATTCTATGACTTCACACACCTGCATTCTGACTTCACACAACTCCATTCCATGACTTCATACAACTGTATTCTGTGACTTCACACACCTGCCTTCTTTGACTTCACACACCTCCATTCTATGACTTCACACACAACTCCATTCTGTGACTTCACACACCTCCACTCTGTGACTTTACACACCTCAATTCTGTGAATCACACACCTCCATTCTATGATTTCACACACAATCCATTCTATGACTTAACAAACCTCCATTCTTTGATTTCACACAACTCCATTCTATGACTTCACACACCTCCATTGTGACTTCACACAACTCCATTCTGTGACTTCACACACCTCCTTTCTGTTACTTCACACACCTCCATACTATGACTTCCACACACCTTCAATCTATGACTTCACACACCTCCATTCTATGACTTCACACACTTCCAATCTATGACTTCACACACCTCCATTCTATGACTTCACACACCTCCATTCTATGACTTCACACACCTGCATTCTGACTTCACACACCTCCATTCTCTGACTTCACACACCTCCATTCTATGACTTCAAACACCTCCATTCTGTAACTTTACACACTTCCAATGTTTGACTTCACAAACCTCCATTCCATGACTTCATACACCTCCATTCTATGACTTCAAACACATCCACTCTTTGACATCACACACCTCCATTTTGACTACACACACCTCCATTCTGTGACTTCACACACCTGCACTTGTGACTTCACACACCAAAATTTTGACTTCACACACGTCCATGATTTGACTTCACACACCTCCATTCTCTGACTTCACACACCTCCGTTTTGACTTCAAACACTTCCATTCTGTGACTTCACACACCTCCATTCTTTGACTTCACACACCTCCATTGTTTGACTTCACACACCTGCATTTTGACTTCACACACCTCCATTTTATGGCTTCACACACCTTCATTCTTACTTCAGAAACATCCATTCTATGACTTCACAAACTTCCCTTCTGTGAATTCACACACCTCCATTCTGTGACTTCACACACCTCCATTCTGTAACTTCACACACCTCCATTCTATGACTTCACACACCTCCATTTGTGACTTCACACACCTCCATTCCATGACTTCACACTCCTCCATTGTATGAGTTCACACACCTCCATTCTGTGACTTCACACACCTCCATTCTATGACTTCACACACCTCCATTCTGACTTCACACACTTCCATTTTGACTTCAAACACCTCATTTCTGTGACTTCACACACTTCCATTCTATGATTTCACACACCTCCATTCTATGACTTCACACACCTCCATTCTATGACTTCACACACCTCCTTTCTGAGTTGACACACCTCCATCCTGTTACTTCACACACCTCCAATCTGACTTCACACACCTCCATTCTATAACTTCAAACACCTCCATTCTGTGACTTCAAAAACCAACATTCTATGACTTCAAACACCTCCATTCTATGACTTCACACACCTCCATTCTATGACTTCACACACCTCCTTTGTGAGTTGACACACCTCCATTCTGTTACTTCACACACCTCCAATCTGACTTCACACACCTCCAATCTGTGACTTTACACACCTCCACTCTGTGACTACACACAAATCCATTCTGTGATTTCACACACCTCCATTCTATGACTTCACACACCTCCATTCTTTCACTTCACACACCTCCATTCTATGAATTCACACACCTCCATTTTGATTTCACACAACTCTATTCAGTGACTTCACACACCTGCCTTCTGTGACTTCACACACCTCCATTCTATGACTTCACACACCTCCATTCTATGACTTCACACACCTCCTTTCTGTAACTTCACACACTTCAAATATTTGACCTAACAAACCTCCATTCCATGACTTCACAGACCTCCATTCTATGACTTCACACACCTCTTTCTTTGACTTCACACACCTCCATTTTGACTTCACACAACTCCATTCTGTGACTTCACACACCTCCATTCTGTGACTTCACACACTTCAATTTTGACTTCCCACACTTCCATTCTGTGACTTCACACACCTCCATTTTTTCACTTCCCACACCTCCATTCTTTGATTTCACACACGTCCAGTCCATGATTTCACACACCTCCATTCTATGGGTTCACACACCTCCATTCTATGACTTGACACACTTCCATTATATGACTTCACACACCTCGATTCTGTGACGTCACACACCTCCATTCTATGACTTCACACATCTCCATTCTATGATTTCACACACCTCAATTCTGTGACTTCACACAACACCATTCTGACTTCACGCACCTCCATTCTGTGACTTCACACACCTCGATTCTCTGACTTCACACACCTCCATTCTATGATTTCACACAGCTCCATTCTGTGACTTCAAACATCTCCATTTTATGACTTCACACACCTGCATTCTATGACTTCACACACCTCCATCCTTTGACTTCACACACCTCCATTCTATGACTTCACACACCTCCATTTTGTGACTTCACACACCTCCATTCTATGACTTCACACATCTACATTCTGTGACTTCACACATCTCCATTCTATGACCTCACACACCTCCATTCTGTGACTTCACTCACGTCCATTGTGTATTCACACACCTCCATTCTGTGACCTCACACACCTCCATTCTGTGACTTCACACACCTCGATTCTCTGACTTCACATACCTCCATTCTATGATTTCACACAACTCCATCTGTGCCTTCACACATCTCCATTCTCTGACTTCACACACCTCCATTTTATGTCTTCACACACCTCCATTCTGAGTTCACACACCTCCATTCTGTGACTTCACACACCTCAGTTCTGTAACTTCACACACCTCCAATATATGACATCACACACCTCCATTCTATGACTTCATACACCTCCATTTTTTGACATTCTATGGCTTTACACACCTCCATTCTGTGACTTCACACTCCTCCATTCTCTGAGTTCACACACCTGCATTGTGACTTCACACACTTCCATTCTGTGACTTCACACACCTCCATTCTGTGACTTAACACACATCCATTGTTTGACTTCACTCACCTGCATTTTGACTTCACACACCTCCATTCTATGACTTCGCACAACTTCATTCTTACTTCAGAAACATCCATTCTATGAATACACAAACCTACCTTCTGTGAATTCACACACCTCCATTCTGAGTTCACACACTTCCATTCTGTGACTTCACAAACCTCCATTCTGTGACTTCACACACCTCCATTCTATGATTTCACACACCTCCATCTGTGACTTCACACACCTCCATTCTGCCTTCACACTCCTCCATTCTATGAATTCACACAGCTCCATTCTGTGACTTCACACACCTCCATTCTATGACTTTACACAACTGCATTCTATGACTTCACACACCTCCATTCTATGACTTCACACACCTCCTTTCTGAGTTGACACACCTCCATTCTGTTACATCACACAACTCCAATCTGAAGTCACACACCTCCATACAATGACTTCACACACCTCCATTCTGTGTCTTCAAAAACCAACATTCTATGACTTCAAACACCTCCATTCTATGATTCACACACCTCCATTCTGAGACTTCACACACCTACACTCTGTGACTTTGCACACCTACACTCTGTGACTACACACAACTCCATTCTGTGATTTCACACACCTCCATTCTATGACTTCACACACGTCCATTCTTTGAATTCACACACCTCCATTCTATGAATTCACACACCTCCATTGTGACTTCACACAACTCTATTCTGTGACTTCCCACAATTGCCTTCTGTGACTTCACACACCTCCATTCTATGACTTCACACACCTCCATTCTATGACTTCACACTTCCATTCTATGACTTCACACACCAACATTTATTACGTCACATACCTCCATTCTGTGACTTCACACTCCTCCATTCTGACATCACACACCTCCATCTATGACTTCACACACTTCCATTGTATGACTTCACACACCTCCATTCTGTGACTTCACACACCTCCATTCTATGACTTCACACACCTCCATTCTACGATTTCACAAACCCCCATTCTGTGACTTCACACACTTCCATTCTGTGACTTCACACACCTCAATTCTGAGTTCACACATTTCCATTCTATGACTTCACACACCTCCATTATATGACTTCACACACCTCCATTTTGTGACTTCACACACCTCCATTCTATGACTTCACACACCTCCATTCTATGACTTCACACACCTACATTGTGACTTCACTCCTACGTTCTATCAGTTCACACACCTGCGTTGTGACTTCACACACCTCCAGTCTCTGACTTCACACACCTCCATTCTGAATACCCACACCTCCATTCTGACTTCACACACTTCAGTGCTGTCACTTCACACACCTCCATTCCATGATTTCCCACACCTCCGTTCTTTGACTTCACACACCTCCATTCTATGACTTCACATACCTCCTTTCTGAGTTGACACACCTCCATTCTGTGACTTCACATACCTCCAATCTGACTTCACACACCTCCATTCTATGACTTCACACAACTCCATTCTGTGACTTCACACACCTCCATTCTGTGACTTCAAAAACCACCATTCTATGACTTCACACATCTCCATTGTGACTTCACACACCTCCATTCTATGAGTTCACACAGCTCCATTCTGACTTCACACACGTCCATTCTATGACTTCGCACACCTCTATTCTGACTTCACACCCCTCCATTCAGTGACTTCACATACCGCCATTCTTTGACTTCACACCCCTCCATTCTGTGCCTTCACACACCTCCACTCTGTGACTTTACACACCTCCATTCTGTGACTTAACACACCTTCCTTCAGTGACATCACACACCTCCATTCTATGACTTCACACACCTCCATTCTAAGACTTCACACACCTCCATTCTATGACTTCACACACCAATATTCTTTGACTTCACACACCTCCATTCTGTGACTTCACACATCTCCATTCTGACTTCACACACATCCATTCTATGACTTCACAAATCTCCATTCTATGACTTCACAAACCTCCATTCCGTGACTTCATACACCTCCATTCTATGACTTCACACACCTCCATTCTGTGACTTCACAAACCTCCATTCTGTGACTTCACAAACCTCCATTCTGAATTCACACAGCTCCTTTCTATGACTTCACACACCTCCTTCTGTGACTTCACACACCTCTATTCTATGACTTCACACACCTCCATTGTGATTTCACACACCTCCATTCTATGTGTTCACACACCTCCATTCTGTGACTTCACACACCTCCATTCTATGATTTCACACACCTCCATTCCATGACTTCACACACCTCCATTCTATGACTTCACACACCTCCATTCTGAATTCCCACACCTATATTCTGTGACTTCACACACCTCAATTTCTGACTTCACACACCTCCATTCTATGACTTCCACACCTCCATTCTGTAACTTCACACACCACCATTCTATGACTTCACACACCTGCATTGTGACCTCACACACCTCCATTCTATGAGTTCACACACCTCCATTCTGACTTCACACACCTCCATTCTATGACTTCACACACCTACATTCTGACTTCACACACCTCCATTATATGACTTAGCAAACCTCAGTTCTGACTTCACACACCTCCATTCTGTGACTTCACACACCTCCATGACATGACATTACATACCTCCATTCGATGACTTCACACACCTCCATTCTTTGACTTCACACACCTCCATTTTGACTTCACACACCTCCATTCTGTGACTTTACACACGTCCATTTGTGACTTCACACACCACCTTTTTGACTTCACACACCTTCATTCTGTGACTTCACACACCTCCATTTTGGGACTTCACACACCTCCGTTTTGACTTCACACACATCCATTTTGTGACTTCACACACCTCCATTTTTTCACCTCACACACCTCTATTGTTTGACTTCACACACCTCCATTCTTGGACTTCACACACCTCCATTCCATGACTTCACAACCTCCATTTTAAGTTCACACACATTCATTCTATGAGTTCACAAACTCCATTTTTACTTCCCACACCTCCATTCTATGACTTCACACACCTCCATTCTGTAACTTCACACACTTCCAATGTTTGACTTCACAAACCTCCATTCTATGACTTCATACACCTCCATTCTATGACTTCACACACCTCCATTCTTTGACTTCACACACCTCCATTTTGACTTCACACACCTCCATTCTGTGACTTCACACACCTCCTTTCTGTGACTTCACAAACCTTCATACTATGCCTTCCACACACCTTCAGTCTATGACTTCACACACCTCCATTCTATGACTTCACACACTTCCAATCTATGACTTCACCCACCTCCATTCTATGACTTCACACACCTGCATTCTGACTTCACACACCTCCATTACATGACTTCACACAACTGTATTCTGTGACTTCACACACCTGCCTTCTGTGACTTCACACACCTCCATTCTATGACTTCACACACCTCCATTCTATGACTTCACACCTCCATTCTATGACTTCACACACCAACATTTATGACGTCACATACCTCCATTCGGTGACTTCACACACCTCCACTCTGACATCACACACCTGCATTCTGTGACTTCACACACCTCCATTCTATGACTTCACACACAACTCCAATCTGTGACTTCACACACCTCCACTCTGTGACTTTACACACCTCAATTCTGTGACTTCACACACCTCCATTCTATGATTTCACACACAATCCCTTCTATGACTTAACAAACCTCCATTCTTTGATTTCACACACCTCCATTCTATGACTTCACACACCTCTATTCTTTGACTTCACACACCTCCATTCTATGAATTCACACACCTCCATTGTGACTTCACACAACTCTATTCTGTGACTTCACACAATTGCCTTCTGTGACTTCACACACCTCCATTTATGACTTCACACACCTCCATTCTATGACTTCACACTTCCATTCTATGACTTCACACACCAACATTTGTTATGTCACATACCTCCATTCTGTGACTTCACACTCCTCCATTCTGACATCACACACCTCCATCTATGACTTCACACACTTCCATTGTATGACTTCACACACCTCCATTCTGTGACTTCACTCACATCCATTGTGAGTTCACACACCCCCATTCTGTGACTTCTCACACCTCCATTCTGTGACTTCACACACCTCGATTCTGTGACTTCACACACCTCCATTCTACGATTTCACACACCCCCCATTCTGTGACTTCACACACTTCCATTCTGTGACTTCACACACCTCATTTCTGAGTTCACACATCTCCATGCTATGACTTCACACACCTCCATTATATGACTTCACACACCTCCATTTTGTGACTTCACACACCTCCATTCTATGACTTCACACACCTCCATTCTATGACTTCACACACCTACATTGTGACTTCACTCCTACGTTCTATCAGTTCACACATCTGCGTTGTGACTTCACACACCTCCAGTCTCTGACTTCACACACCTCCATTCTGAATACCCACACCTCAATTCTCACTTCACACACTTCAGTGCTGTCACTTCACACACCTCCATTCCATGATTTCCCACACCTCCGTTCTTTGACTTCACACACCTCCATTCTATGACTTCACATACCTCCTTTCTGAGTTGACACACCTCCATTCTGTGACTTCACATACCTCCAATCTGACTTCACACACCTCCATTCTATGACTTCACACAACTCCATTCTGTGACTTCACACACCTCCATTCTGTGACTTCAAAAACCACCATTCTATGACTTCACACATCTCCATTGTGACTTCACACACCTCCATTCTATGAGTTCACACAGCTCCATTCTGACTTCACACACGTCCATTCTATGACTTTGCACACCTCTATTCTGACTTCACACCCCTCCATTCTGTGACTTCACATACCGCCATTCTTTGACTTCACACCCCTCCATTCTGTGCCTTCACACACCTCCACTCTGTGACTTTACACACCTCCATTCTGTGACTTAACACACCTTCCTTCTGTGACTTCACACACCTCCATTCTATGACTTCACACACCTCCATTCTAAGACTTCACACACCTCCATTCTATGACTTCACACACCAATATTCTTTGACTTCACACACCTCCATTCTGTGACTTCACACATCTCCATTCTGACTTCACACACATCCATTCTATGACTTCACAAATCTCCATTCTATGACTTCACAAACCTCCATTCCATGACTTCATACACCTCCATTCTATGACTTCACACACCTCCTTTCTTTGACTTCATACACCTCCATTTTGACTTCACACACCACAATTCTGTGACTTCACACACCTCCATTTGTGACTTCACACATCACAATTTTGACTTCACACACGTCCATTCTGTGACTTCACACACCTCCATTCTGTGATTTCACACACCTTAATTTTGACTTCACACACTTCCATTCTGTGACTGCACACACCTCCATTCTGTGACTTCACACACCTCGATTGTCTGATTTCACACACCTCCATTCTTGGATTTCACACACCTCCATTCCATGACTTCACACACCTCCATTCTATGAGGTCACACATCTCTATTCTATTAGTTCACACACCTCCATTTTGACTTCACACACCCCCATTCTATGACTTCACACACCTTCATTCTTACTTCAGAAACATCCATTCTATGACTTCACACACCTCCATTCTGTGACTTCACAAACCTCCATTCTGTGACTTCACACACCTCCATTCTGAATTCACACAGCTCCTTTCTATGACTTCACACACCTCCTTCTGTGACTTCACACACCTCTATTCTATGACTTCACACACCTCCATTGTGATTTCACACACCTCCATTCTATGTGTTCACACACCTCCATTCTGTGACTTCACACACCTCCATTCTATGATTTCACACACCTCCATTCCATGACTTCACACACCTCCATTCTATGACTTCACACACCTCCATTCTGAATTCCCACACCTATATTCTGTGACTTCACACACCTCAATTTCTGACTTCACACACCTCCATTCTATGACTTCCACACCTCCATTCTGTAACTTCACACACCACCATTCTATGACTTCACACACCTCCATTGTGACTTCACACACCTCCATTCTATGAGTTCACACACCTCCATTCTGACTTCACACACCTCCATTCTATGACTTCACACACCTACATTCTGACTTCACACACCTCCATTATATGACCTAGCACACCTCAGTTCTGACTTCACACACCTCCATTCTGTGACTTCACACACATCCATGACATGACATTACATACCTCCATTCGATGACTTCACACACCTCCATTCTTTGACTTCACACACCTCCATTTTGACTTCACACACCTCCATTCTGTGACTTTACACACGTCCATTTGTGACTTCACAGACCACCTTTTTGACTTCACACACCTTCATTCTGTGACTTCACACACCTCCATTTTGGGACTTCACACACCTCCGTTTTGACTTCACACACATCCATTTTGTGACTTCACACACCTCCATTGTTTCACCTCACACACCTCTATTGTTTGACTTCACACACCTCCATTCTTGGACTTCACACACCTCCATTCCATGACTTCACAACCTCCATTCTATGAGTTCACACACATTCATTCTATGAGTTCACAAACTCCATTTTTACTTCCCACACCTCCATTCTATGACTTCACACACCTCCATTCTGTGACTTAAAAACCCCCATTCTATGACTTCACACACCTCCATTGTGACTTCACACACCTCCATTCTATGAGTTCACACACCTCCATTCTGACTTCACACACCTCCATTCTATGACTTCGCACACCTCTATTCTGACTTCACACACCTCTATTCTATGACTTCACACACCTCCATTGTGACTTCACACAACTCGATTCTGTGACTTCAAACACCTCCATTCTATAACTTCACACACCTCCATTCTATGACTTCCCAAGCTCCATTCTATGACTTCACACACTTCCAATCTATGACTTCACAAACCTCCATTCTATTACTTCACACACCTCCATTCTATGACTTCACACACTTCCAATCTATGACTTCACACACCTCCATTCTATGACGTCACACACCTGCATTCTGTCTTCACACACCTCCATTCTATGACTTCATACACCTCCATTCTATGACTTCACACACCAACATTCTGTGACTTCACACACCTCCATTATGTGACTTCACACATCTCCATTCTGACTTCACACACCTCCATTCTATGACTTCACACACCTCCACTCTATGACTTCACACACCTGCATTCTGACTTCACACACCTCCATTCTATGACTTCATACATCTCCAATCTAGGACTTCACACACCAATATTCTATGACTTCACACAAATCAATTATGTGACTTCACACATCTCCATTCTGACTTCACAAACCTCCATTCTATTACTTCACACACCTCCATTCTATGACTTCACACACCTCCATTCTGTAACTTCACACACTTCCAATGTTTGACTTCACAAACCTCCATTCCATGACTTCATACACCTCCATTCTATGACTTCACACACATCCATTCTTTGACTTCACACACCTCCATTTTGACTTCACACACCTCCATTCTGTGACTTCACACACCTCCTTTCTGTGACTTCACAAACCTTCATACTATGCCTTCCACACACCTTCAGTCTATGACTTCACACACTTCCAATCTATGACTTCACCCACCTCCATTCTATGACTTCACACACCTGCATTCTGACTTCACACACCTCCATTACATGACTTCACACAACTGTATTCTGTGACTTCACACACCTGCCTTCTGTGACTTCACACACCTCCATTCTATGACTTCACACACCTCCATTCTATGACTTCACACCTCCATTCTATGACTTCACACACCAACATTTATGACGTCACATACCTCCATTCGGTGACTTCACACACCTCCACTCTGACATCACACACCTGCATTCTGTGACTTCACACACCTCCATTCTATGACTTCACACACAACTCCAATCTGTGACTTCACACACCTCCACTCTGTGACTTTACACACCTCAATTCTGTGACTTCACACACCTCCATTCTATGATTTCACACACAATCCCTTCTATGACTTAACAAACCTCCATTCTTTGATTTCACACACCTCCATTCTATGACTTCACACACCTCTATTCTTTGACTTCACACACCTCCATTCTATGAATTCACACACCTCCATTGTGACTTCACACAACTCTATTCTGTGACTTCACACAATTGCCTTCTGTGACTTCACACACCTCCATTCTATGACTTCACACACCTCCATTCTATGACTTCACACTTCCATTCTATGACTTCACACACCAACATTTGTTACGTCACATACCTCCATTCTGTGACTTCACACTCCTCCATTCTGACATCACACACCTCCATCTATGACTTCACACACTTCCATTGTATGACTTCACACACCTCCATTCTGTGACTTCACTCACATCCATTGTGAGTTCACACACCCCCATTCTGTGACTTCTCACACCTCCATTCTGTGACTTCACACACCTCGATTCTGTGACTTCACACACCTCCATTCTACGATTTCACACACCCCCATTCTGTGACTTCACACACTTCCATTCTGTGACTTCACACACCTCATTTCTGAGTTCACACATCTCCATTCTATGACTTCACACACCTCCATTCTATGACTTCACACACCTCCATTCTATGACTTCACACACCTACATTGTGACTTCACTCCTACGTTCTATCAGTTCACACACCTGCGTTGTGACTTCACACACCTCCAGTCTCTGACTTCACACACCTCCATTCTGAATACCCACACCCCGATTCTGACTTCACACACTTCAGTGCTGTCACTTCACACACCTCCATTCCATGATTTCCCACACCTCCGTTCTTTGACTTCACACATCTCCATTCTATGACTTCACATACCTCCTTTCAGAGTTGACACACCTCCATTCTGTGACTTCACATACCTCCAATCTGACTTCACACACCTCCATTCTATGACTTCACACAACTCCATTCTGTGACTTCACACACCTCCATTCTGTGACTTCAAAAACCACCATTCTATGACTTCACACATCTCCATTGTGATTTCACACACGTCCATTCTATGAGTTCACACAGCTCCATTCTGACTTCACACACGTCCATTCTATGACTTCGCACACCTCTATTCTGACTTCACACCCCTCCATTCTGTGACTTCACATACCGCCATTCTTTGACTTCATACCCCTCCATTCTGTGCCTTCACACACCTCCACTCTGTGACTTTACACACCTCCATTCTGTGACTTAACACACCTTCCTTCTGTGACTTCACACACCTCCATTCTATGACTTCACACACCTCCATTCTAAGACTTCACACACCTCCATTCTATGACTTCACACACCAATATTCTTTGACTTCACACACCTCCATTCTGTGACTTCACACATCTCCATTCTGACTTCACACACATCCATTCTATGACTTCACAAATCTCCATTCTATGACTTCACAAACCTCCATTCCATGACTTCATACACCTCCATTCTATGACTTCACACACCTCCTTTCTTTGACTTCATACACCTCCATTTTGACTTCACACACCACAATTCTGTGACTTCACACACCTCCATTCTGTGATTTCACACACCTTAATTTTGACTTCACACACTTCCATTCTGTGACTGCACACACCTCCATTCTGTGACTTCACACACCTCGATTGTCTGATTTCACACACCTCCATTCTTGGATTTCACACACCTCCATTCCATGACTTCACACACCTCCATTCTATGAGGTCACACATCTCTATTCTATTAGTTCACACACCTCCATTTTGACTTCACACACCCCCATTCTATGACTTCACACACCTTCATTCTTACTTCAGAAACATCCATTCTATGACTTCACACACCTCCATTCTGTGACTTCACAAACCTCCATTCTGTGACTTCACACACCTCCATTCTGAATTCACACAGCTCCTTTCTATGACTTCACACACCTCCTTCTGTGACTTCACACACCTCTATTCTATGACTTCACACACCTCCATTGTGATTTCACACACCTCCATTCTATGTGTTCACACACCTCCATTCTGTGACTTCACACACCTCCATTCTATGATTTCACACACCTCCATTCCATGACTTCACACACCTCCATTCTATGACTTCACACACCTCCATTCTGAATTCCCACACCTATATTCTGTGACTTCACACACCTCAATTTCTGACTTCACACACCTCCATTCTATGACTTCCACACCTCCATTCTGTAACTTCACACACCACCATTCTATGACTTCACACACCTCCATTGTGACTTCACACACCTCCATTCTATGAGTTCACACACCTCCATTCTGACTTCACACACCTCCATTCTATGACTTCACACACCTCCATTCTGACTTCACACACCTCCATTATATGACTTAGCACACCTCAGTTCTGACTTCACACACCTCCATTCTGTGACTTCACACACCTCCATGACATGACATTACATACCTCCATTCGATGACTTCACACACCTCCATTCTTTGACTTCACACACCTCCATTTTGACTTCACACACCTCCATTCTGTGACTTTACACACGTCCATTTGTGACTTCACACACCACCTTTTTGACTTCACACACCTTCATTCTGTGACTTCACACACCTCCATTTTGGGACTTCACACACCTCCGTTTTGACTTCACACACATCCATTTTGTGACTTCACACACCTCCATTGTTTCACCTCACACACCTCTATTTTTTGACTTCACACACCTCCATTCTTGGACTTCACACACCTCCATTCCATGACTTCACAACCTCCATTCTATGAGTTCACACACATTCATTCTATGAGTTCACAAACTCCATTTTTACTTCCCACACCTCCATTCTATGACTTCACACACCTCCATTCTGTGACTTAAAAACCCCCATTCTATGACTTCACACACCTCCATTGTGACTTCACACACCTCCATTCTATGAGTTCACACACCTCCATTCTGACTTCACACACCTCCATTCTATGACTTCGCACACCTCTATTCTGACTTCACACACCTCTATTCTATGACTTCACGCACCTCCATTGTGACTTCACACAACTCGATTCTGTGACTTCACACACCTCCATTCTATAACTTCACACCTCCATTCTATGACTTCCCAAGCTCCATTCTATGACTTCACACACTTCCAATCTATGACTTCACAAACCTCCATTCTATTACTTCACACACCTCCATTCTATGACTTCACACACTTCCAATCTATGACTTCACACACCTCCATTCTATGACGTCACACACCTGCATTCTGTCTTCACACACCTCCATTCTATGACTTCATACACCTCCATTCTATTACTTCACACACCAACATTCTGTGACTTCACACACCTCCATTATGTGACTTCACACATCTCCATTCTGACTTCACACACCTCCATTCTATGACTTCACACACCTCCACTCTATGACTTCACACACCTGCATTCTGACTTCACACACCTCCATTCTATGACTTCATACATCTCCAGTCTAGGACTTCACACACCAATATTCTATGACTTCACACAAATCAATTATGTGACTTCACACATCTCCATTCTGACTTCACATACCTCCATTCTATTACTTCACACACCTCCATTCTATGACTTCACACACTTCCAATCTATGACTTCACACACCTCCATTCTATGACTTCACACACCTCCATTCTGTAACTTCACACACTTCCAATGTTTGACTTCACAATCCTCCATTCCATGACTTCATACACCTCCATTCTATGACTTCACACACCTCCATTCTTTGACTTCACACACCTCCATTTTGACTTCACACACCTCCATTCTGTGACTTCACACACCTCCTTTCTGTGACTTCACAAACCTTCATACTATGCCTTCCACACACCTTCAGTCTATGACTTCACACACCTCCATTCTATGACTTCACACACTTCCAATATATGACTTCACCCACCTCCATTCTATGACTTCACACACCTCCATTCTATGACTTCACACACCTGCATTCTGACTTCACACACCTCCATTACATGACTTCTCACAACTGTATTCTGTGACTTCACACACCTGCCTTCTGTGACTTCACACACCTCCATTCTATGACTTCACACACCTCCATTCTATGACTTCACACCTCCATTCTATGACTTCACACACCAACATTTATGACGTCACATACCTCCATTCGGTGACTTCACACACCTCCACTCTGACATCACACACCTGCATTCTGTGACTTCACACACCTCCATTCTATGACTTCACACACAACTCCAATCTGTGACTTCACACACCTCCACTCTGTGACTTTACACACCTCAATTCTGTGACTTCACACACCTCCATTCTATGATTTCACACACAATCCCTTCTATGACTTAACAAACCTCCATTCTTTGATTTCACACACCTCCATTCTATGACTTCACACACCTCCATTCTTTGACTTCACACACCTCCATTCTATGAATTCACACACCTCCATTGTGACTTCACACAACTCTATTCTGTGACTTCACACAATTGCCTTCTGTGACTTCACACACCTCCATTCTATGACTTCACACACCTCCATTCTATGACTTCACACTTCCATTCTATGACTTCACACACCAACATTTATTACGTCACATACCTCCATTCTGTGACTTCACACTCCTCCATTCTGACATCACACACCTCCATCTATGACTTCACACACTTCCATTGTATGACTTCACACACCTCCATTCTGTGACTTCACTCACATCCATTGTGAGTTCACACACCCCCATTCTGTGACTTCTCACACCTCCATTCTGTGACTTCACACACCTCGATTCTGTGACTTCACACACCTCCATTCTACGATTTCACACACCCCTATTCTGTGACTTCACACACTTCCATTCTGTGACTTCACACACCTCAATTCTGAGTTCACACAACTCCATTCTATGACTTCACACACCTACATTATATGACTTCACACACCTCCATTTTGTGACTTCACACACCTCCATTCTATGACTTCACACACCTCCATTCTATGACTTCACACACCTACATTGTGACTTCACACACCTACGTTCTATCAGTTCACACACCTGCGTTGTGACTTCACACACCTCCAGTCTCTGACTTCACACACCTCCATTCTGAATACCCACACCCCCATTCTGACTTCACACACTTCAGTGCTGTCACTTCACACACCTCCATTCCATGATTTCCCACACCTCCGTTCTTTGACTTCACACATCTCCATTCTATGACTTCACATACCTCCTTTCTGAGTTGACACACCTCCATTCTGTGACTTCACATACCTCCAATCTGACTTCACACACCTCCATTCTATGACTTCACACAACTCCATTCTGTGACTTCACACACCTCCTTTCTGTGACTTCAAAAACCACCATTCTATGACTTCACACATCTCCATTGTGACTTCACACACCTCCATTCTATGAGTTCACACAGCTCCATTCTGACTTCACACACGTCCATTCTATGACTTTGCACACCTCTATTCTGACTTCACACCCCTCCATTCTGTGACTTCACATACCGCCATTCTTTGACTTCACACCCCTCCATTCTGTGCCTTCACACACCTCCACTCTGTGACTTTACACACCTCCATTCTGTGACTTAACACACCTTCCTTCTGTGACTTCACACACCTCCATTCTATGACTTCACACACCTCCATTCTAAGACTTCACACACCTCCATTCTATGACTTCACACACCAATATTCTTTGACTTCACACACCTCCATTCTGTGACTTCACACATCTCCATTCTGACTTCACACACATCCATTCTATGACTTCACAAATCTCCATTCTATGACTTCCCAAACCTCCATTCCATGACTTCATACACCTCCATTCTATGACTTCACACACCTCCTTTCTTTGACTTCATACACCTCCATTTTGACTTCACACACCACAATTCTGTGACTTCACACACCTCCATTTGTGACTTCACACATCACAATTTTGACTTCACACACGTCCATTCTGTGACTTCACACACCTCCATTCTGTGATTTCACACACCTTAATTTTGACTTCACACACTTCCATTCTGTGACTGCACACACCTCCATTCTGTGACTTCACACACCTCGATTGTCTGATTTCACACACCTCCATTCTTGGATTTCACACACCTCCATTCCATGACTTCACACACCTCCATTCTATGAGGTCACACATCTCTATTCTATTAGTTCACACACCTCCATTTTGACTTCACACACCCCCATTCTATGACTTCACACACTTTCATTCTTACTTCAGAAACATCCATTCTATGACTTCACACACCTCCATTCTGTGACTTCACAAACCTCCATTCTGTGACTTCACACACCTCCATTCTGAATTCACACAGCTCCTTTCTATGACTTCACACACCTCCTTCTGTGACTTCACACACCTCTATTCTATGACTTCACACACCTCCATTGTGATTTCACACACCTCCATTCTATGTGTTCACACACCTCCATTCTGTGACTTCACACACCTCCATTCTATGATTTCACACACCTCCATTCCATGACTTCACACACCTCCATTCTATGACTTCACACACCTCCATTCTGAATTCCCACACCTATATTCTGTGACTTCACACACCTCAATTTCTGACTTCACACACCACCATTCTATGACTTCACACACCTCCATTCTGTAACTTCACACACCTCCATTCTATGACTTCACACACCTCCATTGTGACTTCACACACCTCCATTCTATGAGTTCACACACCTCCATTCTGACTTCACACACCTCCATTCTATGACTTCACACACCTACATTCTGACTTCACACACCTCCATTATATGACTTAGCACACCTCAGTTCTGACTTCACACACCTCCATTCTGTGACTTCACACACCTCCATGACATGACATTACATACCTCCATTCGATGACTTCACACACCTCCATTCTTTGACTTCACACACCTCCATTTTGACTTCACACACCTCCATTCTGTGACTTTACACACGTCCATTTGTGACTTCACACACCACCTTTTTGACTTCACACACCTTCATTCTGTGACTTCACACACCTCCATTTTGGGACTTCACACACCTCCGTTTTGACTTCACACACATCCATTTTGTGACTTCACACACCTCCATTGTTTCACCTCACACACCTCTATTGTTTGACTTCACACACCTCCATTCTTGGACTTCACACACCTCCATTCCATGACTTCACAACCTCCATTCTATGAGTTCACACACATTCATTCTATGAGTTCACAAACTCCATTTTTACTTCCCACACCTCCATTCTATGACTTCACACACCTCCATTTTGTGACTTAAAAACCCCCATTCTATGACTTCACACACCTCCATTGTGACTTCACACACCTCCATTCTATGAGTTCACACACCTCCATTCTGACTTCACACACCTCCATTCTATGACTTCGCACACCTCTATTCTGACTTCACACACCTCTATTCTATGACTTCACGCACCTCCATTGTGACTTCACACAACTCGATTCTGTGACTTCACACACCTCCATTCTATAACTTCACACCTCCATTCTATGACTTCCCAAGCTCCATTCTATGACTTCACACACTTCTAATCTATGACTTCACAAACCTCCATTCTATTACTTCACACACCTCCATTCTATGACTTCACACACTTCCAATCTATGACTTCACACACCTCCATTCTATGACGTCACACACCTGCATTCTGTCTTCACACACCTCCATTCTATGACTTCATACACCTCCATTCTATGACTTCACACACCAACATTCTGTGACTTCACACACCTCCATTATGTGACTTCACACACCTGCATTCTGACTTCACACACCTCCATTCTATGACTTCATACATCTCCAGTCTAGGACTTCACACACCAATATTCTATGACTTCACACAAATCAATTATGTGACTTCACACATCTCCATTCTGACTTCACATACCTCCATTCTATTACTTCACACACCTCCATTCTATGACTTCACACACTTCCAATCTATGACTTCACACACCTCCATTCTATGACTTCACACACCTCCATTCTGTAACTTCACACACTTCCAATGTTTGACTTCACAATCCTCCATTCCATGACTTCATACACCTCCATTCTATGACTTCACACACCTCCATTCTTTGACTTCACACACCTCCATTTTGACTTCACACACCTCCATTCTGTGACTTCACACACCTCCTTTCTGTGACTTCACAAACCTTCATACTATGCCTTCCACACACCTTCAGTCTATGACTTCACACACCTCCATTCTATGACTTCACACACTTCCAATATATGACTTCACCCACCTCCATTCTATGACTTCACACACCTCCATTCTATGACTTCACACACCTGCATTCTGACTTCACACACCTCCATTACATGACTTCTCACAACTGTATTCTGTGACTTCACACACCTGCCTTCTGTGACTTCACACACCTCCATTCTATGACTTCACACACCTCCATTCTATGACTTCACACCTCCATTCTATGACTTCACACACCAACATTTATGACGTCACATACCTCCATTCGGTGACTTCACACACCTCCACTCTGACATCACACACCTGCATTCTGTGACTTCACACACCTCCATTCTATGACTTCACACACAACTCCAATCTGTGACTTCACACACCTCCACTCTGTGACTTTACACACCTCAATTCTGTGACTTCACACACCTCCATTCTATGATTTCACACACAATCCCTTCTATGACTTAACAAACCTCCATTCTTTGATTTCACACACCTCCATTCTATGACTTCACACACCTCCATTCTTTGACTTCACACACCTCCATTCTATGAATTCACACACCTCCATTGTGACTTCACACAACTCTATTCTGTGACTTCACACAATTGCCTTCTGTGACTTCACACACCTCCATTCTATGACTTCACACACCTCCATTCTATGACTTCACACTTCCATTCTATGACTTCACACACCAACATTTATTACGTCACATACCTCCATTCTGTGACTT
This sequence comes from Megascapheus bottae, assembly GCA_024803745.1. NCBI lineage: Eukaryota > Metazoa > Chordata > Mammalia > Rodentia > Geomyidae > Megascapheus > Megascapheus bottae. Next base: position 24,674 of record JANJXV010001593.1, on the reverse strand, counting down.
CACACTCCTCCATTCTGACATCACACACCTCCATCTATGACTTCACACACTTCCATTGTATGACTTCACACACCTCCATTCTGTGACTTCACTCACATCCATTGTGAGTTCACACACCCCCATTCTGTGACTTCTCACACCTCCATTCTGTGACTTCACACACCTCGATTCTGTGACTTCACACACCTCCATTCTACGATTTCACACACCCCTATTCTGTGACTTCACACACTTCCATTCTGTGACTTCACACACCTCAATTCTGAGTTCACACAACTCCATTCTATGACTTCACACACCTACATTATATGACTTCACACACCTCCATTTTGTGACTTCACACACCTCCATTCTATGACTTCACACACCAACATTCTGTGACTTCACACACCTCCATTATGTGACTTCACACACCTGCATTCTGACTTCACACACCTCCATTCTATGACTTCATACATCTCCAGTCTAGGACTTCACACACCAATATTCTATGACTTCACACAAATCAATTATGTGACTTCACACATCTCCATTCTGACTTCACATACCTCCATTCTATTACTTCACACACCTCCATTCTATGACTTCACACACTTCCAATCTATGACTTCACACACCTCCATTCTATGACTTCACACACCTCCATTCTGTAACTTCACACACTTCCAATGTTTGACTTCACAATCCTCCATTCCATGACTTCATACACCTCCATTCTATGACTTCACACACCTCCATTCTTTGACTTCACACACCTCCATTTTGACTTCACACACCTCCATTCTGTGACTTCACACACCTCCTTTCTGTGACTTCACAAACCTTCATACTATGCCTTCCACACACCTTCAGTCTATGACTTCACACACCTCCATTCTATGACTTCACACACTTCCAATATATGACTTCACCCACCTCCATTCTATGACTTCACACACCTCCATTCTATGACTTCACACACCTGCATTCTGACTTCACACACCTCCATTACATGACTTCTCACAACTGTATTCTGTGACTTCACACACCTGCCTTCTGTGACTTCACACACCTCCATTCTATGACTTCACACACCTCCATTCTATGACTTCACACCTCCATTCTATGACTTCACACACCAACATTTATGACGTCACATACCTCCATTCGGTGACTTCACACACCTCCACTCTGACATCACACACCTGCATTCTGTGACTTCACACACCTCCATTCTATGACTTCACACACAACTCCAATCTGTGACTTCACACACCTCCACTCTGTGACTTTACACACCTCAATTCTGTGACTTCACACACCTCCATTCTATGATTTCACACACAATCCCTTCTATGACTTAACAAACCTCCATTCTTTGATTTCACACACCTCCATTCTATGACTTCACACACCTCCATTCTTTGACTTCACACACCTCCATTCTATGAATTCACACACCTCCATTGTGACTTCACACAACTCTATTCTGTGACTTCACACAATTGCCTTCTGTGACTTCACACACCTCCATTCTATGACTTCACACACCTCCATTCTATGACTTCACACTTCCATTCTATGACTTCACACACCAACATTTATTACGTCACATACCTCCATTCTGTGACTTCACACTCCTCCATTCTGACATCACACACCTCCATCTATGACTTCACACACTTCCATTGTATGACTTCACACACCTCCATTCTGTGACTTCACTCACATCCATTGTGAGTTCACACACCCCCATTCTGTGACTTCTCACACCTCCATTCTGTGACTTCACACACCTCGATTCTGTGACTTCACACACCTCCATTCTACGATTTCACACACCCCTATTCTGTGACTTCACACACTTCCATTCTGTGACTTCACACACCTCAATTCTGAGTTCACACAACTCCATTCTATGACTTCACACACCTACATTATATGACTTCACACACCTCCATTTTGTGACTTCACACACCTCCATTCTATGACTTCATACACCTCCATTCTATGACTTCCCACACCTACATTGTCACTTCACACACCTACGTTCTATCAGTTCACACACCTGCGTTGTGACTTCACACACCTCCAGTCTCTGACTTCACACACCTCCATTCTGAATACCCACACCCCGATTCTGACTTCACACACTTCAGTGCTGTCACTTCACACACCTCCATTCCATGATTTCCCACACCTCCGTTCTTTGACTTCACACATCTCCATTCTATGACTTCACATACCTCCTTTCTGAGTTGACACACCTCCATTCTGTGACTTCACATACCTCCAATCTGACTTCACACACCTCCATTCTATGACTTCACACAACTCCATTCTGTGACTTCACACACCTCCATTCTGTGACTTCAAAAACCACCATTCTATGACTTCACACATCTCCATTGTGACTTCACACACCTCCATTCTATGAGTTCACACAGCTCCATTCTGACTTCACACACGTCCATTCTTGACTTTGCACACCTCTATTCTGACTTCACACCCCTCCATTCTGTGACTTCACATACCGCCATTCTTTGACTTCACACCCCTCCATTCTGTGCCTTCACACACCTCCACTCTGTGACTTTACACACCTCCATTCTGTGACTTAACACACCTTCCTTCTGTGACTTCACACACCTCCATTCTATGACTTCACACACCTCCATTCTAAGACTTCACACACATCCATTCTATGACTTCACACACCAATATTCTTTGACTTCACACACCTCCATTCTGTGACTTCACACATCTCCATTCTGACTTCACACACATCCATTCTATGACTTCACAAATCTCCATTCTATGACTTCACAAACCTCCATTCCATGACTTCATACACCTCCATTCTATGACTTCACACACCTCCTTTCTTTGACTTCATACACCTCCATTTTGACTTCACACACCACAATTCTGTGACTTCACACACCTCCATTTGTGACTTCACACATCACAATTTTGACTTCACACACGTCCATTCTGTGACTTCACACACCTCCATTCTGTGATTTCACACACCTTAATTTTGACTTCACACACTTCCATTCTGTGACAGCACACACCTCCATTCTATGACTTCACACACCTCGATTGTCTGATTTCACACACCTCCATTCTTGGATTTCACACACCTCCATTCCATGACTTCACACACCTCCATTCTATGAGGTCACACATCTCTATTCTATTAGTTCACACACCTCCATTTTGACTTCACACACCCCCATTCTATGACTTCACACACCTTTATTCTTACTTCAGAAACATCCATTCTATGACTTCACACACCTCCATTCTGTGACTTCACAAACCTCCATTCTGTGACTTCACACACCTCCATTCTGAATTCACACAGCTCCTTTCTATGACTTCACACACCTCCTTCTGTGACTTCACACACCTCTGTTCTATGACTTCACACACCTCCATTGTGATTTCACACACCTCCTTTCTATGTGTTCACACACCTCCATTTTGTGACTTCACACACCTCCATTCTATGATTTCACACACCTCCATTCCATGACTTCACACACCTCCATTCTATGACTTCCACACCTCCATTCTGTATCTTCACACATCACCATTCTATGACTTCACACACCTCCATTGTGACTTCACACAGCTCCATTCTATGAGTTCACACACCTCCATTCTGACTTCACACACCTCCATTCTATGACTTCACACACCTACATTCTGACTTCACACACCTCCATTATATGACTTAGCACACCTCAATTCTGACTTCACACACCTCCATTCTGTGACGTCACAGACCTCCATGACATGACTTTACAGACCTCCATTCGATGACTTCACACACCTCCATTCTTTAACTTCACACACTTCCATTTTGACTTCACACACCTCCATTCTGTGACTTTACACACGTCCATTTGTGACTTCACACACCACCTTTTTGACTTCACACACCTTCATTCTGTGACTTCACACACCTCCATTTTGGGACTTCACACACCTCCGTTTTGACTTCACACACATCCATTTTGTGACTTCACACACCTCCATTGTTTCACCTCACACACCTCTATTGTTTGACTTCACACACCTCCATTCTTGGACTTCACACACCTCCATTCCATGACTTCACAACCTCCATTCTATGAGTTCACACACATTCATTCTATGAGTTCACAAACTCCATTTTTACTTCCCACACCTCCATTCTATGACTTCACACACCTCCATTCTGTGACTTAAAAACCCCCATTCTATGACTTCACACACCTCCATTGTGACTTCACACAACTCGATTCTGTGACTTCACACACCTCCATTCTATAACTTCACACACCTCCATTCTATGACTTCCCAAGCTCCATTCTATGACTTCACACACTTCCAATCTATGACTTCACAAACCTCCATTCTATTACTTCACACACCTCCATTCTATGACTTCACACACTTCCAATCTATGACTTCACACACCTCCATTCTATGACGTCACACACCTGCATTCTGTCTTCACACACCTCCTTTCTATGACTTCATACACCTCCATTCTATGACTTCACACACCAACATTCTGTGACTTCACACACCTCCATTATGTGACTTCACACATCTCCATCTATGACTTCACACACCTCCATTCGTTGACATCAAAAACAACCATTCTATGACTTCACACAACTCCATTGTGACTTCACACACCTCCATTCTATGAATTCACACACCTCCATTTTATGACTTCACAAACCTCCATTCTATGACTTCACACACCTCCATTCTTTGACTTCACACACCTCCATTTTGACTTCACACACCTCCATTCTGTGACTTCACACACCTCCTTTCTGTGACTTCACAAACTTTCATACTATGCCTTCCACACACCTTCAGTCTATGACTTCACACACCTCCATTCTATGACTTCACACACTTCCAATATATGACTTCACCCACCTCCATTCTATGACTTCACACACTTCCATTCTATGACTTCACACACCTGCATTCTGACTTCACACACCTCCATTACATGACTTCACACCACTGTATTCTGTGACTTCACACACCTGCCTTCTGTGACTTCACACACCTCCATTCTATGACTTCACACACCTCCATTCTATGACTTCACACCTCCATTCTATGACTTCACACACCAACATTTATGACGTCACATACCTCCATTCGGTGACTTCACACACCTCCATTCTGACATCACACACCTGCATTCTGTGACTTCACACACCTCCATTCTATGACTTCACACACAACTCCAATCTGTGACTACACACACCTCCACTCTGTGACTTTACACACCTCAATTCTGTGACTTCACACACCTCCATTCTATGATTTCACACACAATCCCTTCTATGACTTAACAAACCTCCATTCTTTGATTTCACACACCTCCATTCTATGAATTCACACACCTCCATTGTGACTTCACACAACTCTATTCTGTGACTTCACACAATTGCCTTCTGTGACTTCACACACCTCCATTCTATGACTTCACACACCTCCATTCTATGACTTCACACTTCCATTCTATGACTTCACACACCAACATTTATTACGTCACATACCTCCATTCTGTGACTTCACACTCCTCCATTCTGACATCACACACCTCCATCTATGACTTCACACACTTCCATTGTATGACTTCACACACCTCCATTCTGTGACTTCACTCACATCCATTGTGAGTTCACACACCCCCATTCTGTGACTTCTCACACCTCCATTCTGTGACTTCACACACCTCGATTCTGTGACTTCACACACCTCCATTCTACGATTTCACACACCCCCATTCTGTGACTTCACACACTTCCATTCTGTGACTTCACACACCTCAATTCTGAGTTCACACATATCCATTCTATGACTTCACACACCTCCATTATATGACTTCACACACCTCCATTTTATGACTTCACACACCTCCATTCTATGACTTCACACACCTCCATTCTATGACTTCACACACCTACATTGTGACTTCACACACCTACGTTCTATCAGTTCACACACCTGCGTTGAGACTTCACACACCTCCAGTCTCTGACTTCACACACCTCCATTCTGAATACCCACACCTCCCTTCTGACTTCACACACTTCTGTGCTGTCACTTCACACACCTCCATTCCATGATTTCCCACACCTCCGTTCTTTGACTTCACACATCTCCATTCTATGACTTCACATACCTCCTTTCTGAGTTGACACACCTCCATTCTGTGACTTCACATACCTCCAATCTGACTTCACACACCTCCATTCTATGACTTTACACAACTCCATTCTGTGACTTCACACACCTCCATTCTGTGACTTCAAAAACCACCATTCTATGACTTCACACATCTCCATTGTGACTTCACACACCTCCATTCTATGAGTTCACACAGCTCCATTCTGACTTCACACACGTCCATTCTATGACTTCGCACACCTCTATTCTGACTTCCCACCCCTCCATTCTGTGACTTCACATACCGCCATTCTTTGACTTCACACCCCTCCATTCTGTGCCTTCACACACCTCCACTCTGTGACTTTACACACCTCCATTCTGTGACTTAACACACCTTCCTTCTGTGACTTCACACACCTCCATTCTATGACTTCACACACCTCCATTCTAAGACTTCACACACATCCATTCTATGACTTCACACACCAATATTCTTTGACTTCACACACCTCCATTCTGTGACTTCACACATCTCCATTCTGACTTCACACACATCCATTCTATGACTTCAAAAATCTCCATTCTATGACTTCACAAACCTCCATTCCATGACTTCATACACCTCCATTCTATGACTTCACACACCTCCATTCTTTGACTTCATACACCTCCATTTTGACTTCACACACCACAATTCTGTGACTTCACACACATCCATTTGTGACTTCACACATCACAATTTTGACTTCACACACGTCCATTCTGTGACTTCACACACCTCCATTCTGTGATTTCACACACTTTAATTTTGACTTCACACACTTACATTCTGTGACTGCACACACCTCCATTCTGTGACTTCACACACCTCGATTGTCTGATTTCACACACCTCCATTCTTGGATTTCACACACCTCCATTCCATGACTTCACACACCTCCATTCTATGAGGTCACACATCTCTATTCTATTAGTTCACACACCTCCATTTTGACTTCACACACCCCCATTCTATGACTTCACACACCTTCATTCTTACTTCAGAAACATCCATTCTATGACTTCACACACCTCCATTCTGTGACTTCACAAACCTCCATTCTGTGACTTCACACACCTTCATTCTGAATTCACACAGCTCCTTTCTATGACTTCACACACCTCCTTCTGTGACTTCACACACCTCTATTCTATGACTTCACACACCTCCATTGTGATTTCACACACCTCCATTCTATGTGTTCACACACCTCCATTCTGTGACTTCACACACCTCCATTCTATGATTTCACACACCTCCATTCCATGACTTCACACACCTCCATTCTATGACTTCCACACCTCCATTCTGTAACTTCACACACCACCATTCTATGACTTCACACACCTCCATTGTGACTTCACACACCTCCAGTCTATGAGTTCACACACCTCCATTCTGACTTCACACACCTCCATTCTATGACTTCACACACCTACATTCTGACTTCACACACCTCCATTATATGACTTAGCACACCTCAATTCTGACTTCACACACCTCCATTCTGTGACTTCACAGACCTCCATGACATGACTTTACATACCTGCATTCGATGACTTCACACACCTCCATTCTTTGACTTCACACACCTCCATTTTGACTTCACACACCTCCATTCTGTGACTTTACACACGTCCATTTGTGACTTCACACACCACCTTTTTGACTTCACACACCTTCATTCTGTGACTTCACACACCTCCATTTTGGGACTTCACACACCTCCGTTTTGACTTCACACACATCCATTTTGTGACTTCACACACCTCCATTGTTTCACCTTACACACCTCTATTGTTTGACTTTACACACCTCCATTCTTTGACTTCACACACCTCCGTTCCATGACTTCACAACCTCCATTCTATGAGTTCACACACATTCATTCTATGAGTTCACAAACTCCATTTTTACTTCCCACACCTCCATTCTATGACTTCACACACCTCCATTCTGTGACTTAAAAACCCCCATTCTATGACTTCACACACCTCCATTGTTACTTCACACACCTCCATTCTATGAGTTCACACACCTCCATTCTGACTTCACACACCTCCATTCTATGACTTCGCACACCTCTATTCTGACTTCACACACCTCTATTCTATGACTTCACACACCTCCATTGTGACTTCACACAACTCGATTCTGTGACTTCACACACCTCCATTCTATAACTTCACACACCTCCATTCTATGACTTCCCAAGCTCCATTCTATGACTTCACACACTTCCAATCTATGACTTCACAAACCTCCATTCTATTACTTCACACACCTCCATTCTATGACTTCACACACTTCCAATCTATGACTTCACACACCTCCATTCTATGACTTCATACACCTCCATTCTATGACTTCACACACCAACATTCTGTGACTTCACACACCTCCATTATGTGACTTCACACATCTCCATTCTGACTTCACACACCTCCATTCTATGACTTCACACACCTCCACTCTATGACTTCACACACCTGCATTCTGACTTCACACACCTCCATTCTATGACTTCATACATCTCCAATCTAGGACTTCACACACCAATATTCTATGACTTCACACAAATCAATTATGTGACTTCACACATCTCCATTCTGACTTCACAAACCTCCATTCTATTACTTCACACACCTCCATTCTATGACTTCACACACTTCCAATCTATGACTTCACACACCTCCATTCTATGACTTCACACACCTCCATTCTGTAACTTCACACACATCCAATGTTTGACTTCACAAACCTCCATTCCATGACTTCATACACCTCCATTCTATGACTTCACACACCTCCATTCTTTGACTTCACACACCTCCATTTTGACTTCACACACCTCCATTCTGTGACTTCACACACCTCCTTTCTGTGACTTCACAAACCTTCATACTATGCCTTCCACACACCTTCAGTCTATGACTTCACACACCTCCATTCTATGACTTCACACACTTCCAATCTATGACTTCACCCACCTACATTCTATGACTTCACACACCTCCATTCTATGACTTCACACACCTGCATTCTGACTTCACACACCTCCATTACATGACTTCTCACAACTGTATTCTGTGACTTCACACACCTGCCTTCTGTGACTTCACACACCTCCATTCTATGACTTCACACACCTCCATTCTATGACTTCCCACACCTACATTGTGACTTCACACACCTACGTTCTATCAGTTCACACACCTGCGTTGTGACTTCACACACCTCCAGTCTCTGACTTCACACACCTCCATTCTGAATACCCACACCTCCATTCTGACTTCACACACTTCAGTGCTGTCACTTCACACACCTCCATTCCATGATTTCCCACACCTCCGTTCTTTGACTTCACACATCTCCATTCTATGACTTCACATACCTCCTTTCTGAGTTGACACACCTCCATTCTGTGACTTCACATACCTCCAATCTGACTTCACACACCTCCATTCTATGACTTCACACAACTCCATTCTGTGACTTCACACACCTCCATTCTGTGACTTCAAAAACCACCATTCTATGACTTCACACATCTCCATTGTGACTTCACACACCTCCATTCTATGAGTTCACACAGCTCCATTCTGACATCACACACGTCCATTCTATGACTTTGCACACCTCTATTCTGACTTCACACCCCTCCATTCTGTGACTTCACATACCGCCATTCTTTGACTTCACACCCCTCCATTCTGTGCCTTCACACACCTCCACTCTGTGACTTTACACACCTCCATTCTGTGACTTAACACACCTTCCTTCTGTGACTTCACACACCTCCATTCTATGACTTCACACACCTCCATTCTAAGACTTCACACACATCCATTCTATGACTTCACACACCAATATTCTTTGACTTCACACACCTCCATTCTGTGACTTCACACATCTCCATTCTGACTTCACACACATCCATTCTATGACTTCACAAATCTCCATTCTATGACTTCACAAACCTCCATTCCATGACTTCATACACCTCCATTCTATGTCTTCACACACCTCCTTTCTTTGACTTCATACACCTCCATTTTGACTTCACACACCACAATTCTGTGACTTCACACACCTCCATTTGTGACTTCACACATCACAATTTTGACTTCACACACGTCCATTCTGTGACTTCACACACATCCATTCTGTGATTTCACACACCTTAATTTTGACTTCACACACTTCCATTCTGTGACTGCACACACCTCCAGTCTGTGACTTCACACACCTCGATTGTCTGATTTCACACACCTCCATTTTGGGACTTCACACACCTCCGTTTTGACTTCACACACATCCATTTTGTGACTTCACACACCTCCATTGTTTCACCTCACACACCTCTATTGTTTGACTTCACACACCTCCATTCTTGGACTTCACACACCTCCATTCCATGACTTCACACACCTCCATTATGTGACTTCACACATCTCCATCTATGACTTCACACACCTCCATTCGTTGACATCAAAAACAACCATTCTATGACTTCACACAACTCCATTGTGACTTCACACACCTCCATTCTATGAATTCACACACCTCCATTTTATGACTTCACAAACCTCCATTCTATGACTTCACACACCTCCATTCTTTGACTTCACACACCTCCATTTTGACTTCACACACCTCCATTCTGTGACTTCACACACCTCCTTTCTGTGACTTCACAAACTTTCATACTATGCCTTCCACACACCTTCAGTCTATGACTTCACACACCTCCATTCTATGACTTCACACACTTCCAATATATGACTTCACCCACCTCCATTCTATGACTTCACACACCTCCATTCTATGACTTCACACACCTGCATTCTGACTTCACACACCTCCATTACATGACTTCACACCACTGTATTCTGTGACTTCACACACCTGCCTTCTGTGACTTCACACACCTCCATTCTATGACTTCACACACCTCCATTCTATGACTTCACACCTCCATTCTATGACTTCACACACCAACATTTATGACGTCACATACCTCCATTCGGTGACTTCACACACCTCCATTCTGACATCACACACCTGCATTCTGTGACTTCACACACCTCCATTCTATGACTTCACACACAACTCCAATCTGTGACTACACACACCTCCACTCTGTGACTTTACACACCTCAATTCTGTGACTTCACACACCTCCATTCTATGATTTCACACACAATCCCTTCTATGACTTAACAAACCTCCATTCTTTGATTTCACACACCTCCATTCTATGAATTCACACACCTCCATTGTGACTTCACACAACTCTATTCTGTGACTTCACACAATTGCCTTCTGTGACTTCACACACCTCCATTCTATGACTTCACACACCTCCATTCTATGACTTCACACTTCCATTCTATGACTTCACACACCAACATTTATTACGTCACATACCTCCATTCTGTGACTTCACACTCCTCCATTCTGACATCACACACCTCCATCTATGACTTCACACACTTCCATTGTATGACTTCACACACCTCCATTCTGTGACTTCACTCACATCCATTGTGAGTTCACACACCCCCATTCTGTGACTTCTCACACCTCCATTCTGTGACTTCACACACCTCGATTCTGTGACTTCACACACCTCCATTCTACGATTTCACACACCCCCATTCTGTGACTTCACACACTTCCATTCTGTGACTTCACACACCTCAATTCTGAGTTCACACATATCCATTCTATGACTTCACACACCTCCATTATATGACTTCACACACCTCCATTTTATGACTTCACACACCTCCATTCTATGACTTCACACACCTCCATTCTATGACTTCACACACCTACATTGTGACTTCACACACCTACGTTCTATCAGTTCACACACCTGCGTTGAGACTTCACACACCTCCAGTCTCTGACTTCACACACCTCCATTCTGAATACCCACACCTCCCTTCTGACTTCACACACTTCTGTGCTGTCACTTCACACACCTCCATTCCATGATTTCCCACACCTCCGTTCTTTGACTTCACACATCTCCATTCTATGACTTCACATACCTCCTTTCTGAGTTGACACACCTCCATTCTGTGACTTCACATACCTCCAATCTGACTTCACACACCTCCATTCTATGACTTTACACAACTCCATTCTGTGACTTCACACACCTCCATTCTGTGACTTCAAAAACCACCATTCTATGACTTCACACATCTCCATTGTGACTTCACACACCTCCATTCTATGAGTTCACACAGCTCCATTCTGACTTCACACACGTCCATTCTATGACTTCGCACACCTCTATTCTGACTTCCCACCCCTCCATTCTGTGACTTCACATACCGCCATTCTTTGACTTCACACCCCTCCATTCTGTGCCTTCACACACCTCCACTCTGTGACTTTACACACCTCCATTCTGTGACTTAACACACCTTCCTTCTGTGACTTCACACACCTCCATTCTATGACTTCACACACCTCCATTCTAAGACTTCACACACATCCATTCTATGACTTCACACACCAATATTCTTTGACTTCACACACCTCCATTCTGTGACTTCACACATCTCCATTCTGACTTCACACACATCCATTCTATGACTTCAAAAATCTCCATTCTATGACTTCACAAACCTCCATTCCATGACTTCATACACCTCCATTCTATGACTTCACACACCTCCATTCTTTGACTTCATACACCTCCATTTTGACTTCACACACCACAATTCTGTGACTTCACACACATCCATTTGTGACTTCACACATCACAATTTTGACTTCACACACGTCCATTCTGTGACTTCACACACCTCCATTCTGTGATTTCACACACTTTAATTTTGACTTCACACACTTACATTCTGTGACTGCACACACCTCCATTCTGTGACTTCACACACCTCGATTGTCTGATTTCACACACCTCCATTCTTGGATTTCACACACCTCCATTCCATGACTTCACACACCTCCATTCTATGAGGTCACACATCTCTATTCTATTAGTTCACACACCTCCATTTTGACTTCACACACCCCCATTCTATGACTTCACACACCTTCATTCTTACTTCAGAAACATCCATTCTATGACTTCACACACCTCCATTCTGTGACTTCACAAACCTCCATTCTGTGACTTCACACACCTTCATTCTGAATTCACACAGCTCCTTTCTATGACTTCACACACCTCCTTCTGTGACTTCACACACCTCTATTCTATGACTTCACACACCTCCATTGTGATTTCACACACCTCCATTCTATGTGTTCACACACCTCCATTCTGTGACTTCACACACCTCCATTCTATGATTTCACACACCTCCATTCCATGACTTCACACACCTCCATTCTATGACTTCCACACCTCCATTCTGTAACTTCACACACCACCATTCTATGACTTCACACACCTCCATTGTGACTTCACACACCTCCAGTCTATGAGTTCACACACCTCCATTCTGACTTCACACACCTCCATTCTATGACTTCACACACCTACATTCTGACTTCACACACCTCCATTATATGACTTAGCACACCTCAATTCTGACTTCACACACCTCCATTCTGTGACTTCACAGACCTCCATGACATGACTTTACATACCTGCATTCGATGACTTCACACACCTCCATTCTTTGACTTCACACACCTCCATTTTGACTTCACACACCTCCATTCTGTGACTTTACACACGTCCATTTGTGACTTCACACACCACCTTTTTGACTTCACACACCTTCATTCTGTGACTTCACACACCTCCATTTTGGGACTTCACACACCTCCGTTTTGACTTCACACACATCCATTTTGTGACTTCACACACCTCCATTGTTTCACCTTACACACCTCTATTGTTTGACTATACACACCTCCATTCTTTGACTTCACACACCTCCGTTCCATGACTTCACAACCTCCATTCTATGAGTTCACACACATTCATTCTATGAGTTCACAAACTCCATTTTTACTTCCCACACCTCCATTCTATGACTTCACACACCTCCATTCTGTGACTTAAAAACCCCCATTCTATGACTTCACACACCTCCATTGTTACTTCACACACCTCCATTCTATGAGTTCACACACCTCCATTCTGACTTCACACACCTCCATTCTATGACTTCGCACACCTCTATTCTGACTTCACACACCTCTATTCTATGACTTCACACACCTCCATTGTGACTTCACACAACTCGATTCTGTGACTTCACACACCTCCATTCTATAACTTCACACACCTCCATTCTATGACTTCCCAAGCTCCATTCTATGACTTCACACACTTCCAATCTATGACTTCACAAACCTCCATTCTATTACTTCACACACCTCCATTCTATGACTTCACACACTTCCAATCTATGACTTCACACACCTCCATTCTATGACTTCATACACCTCCATTCTATGACTTCACACACCAACATTCTGTGACTTCACACACCTCCATTATGTGACTTCACACATCTCCATTCTGACTTCACACACCTCCATTCTATGACTTCACACACCTCCACTCTATGACTTCACACACCTGCATTCTGACTTCACACACCTCCATTCTATGACTTCATACATCTCCAATCTAGGACTTCACACACCAATATTCTATGACTTCACACAAATCAATTATGTGACTTCACACATCTCCATTCTGACTTCACAAACCTCCATTCTATTACTTCACACACCTCCATTCTATGACTTCACACACTTCCAATCTATGACTTCACACACCTCCATTCTATGACTTCACACACCTCCATTCTGTAACTTCACACACATCCAATGTTTGACTTCACAAACCTCCATTCCATGACTTCATACACCTCCATTCTATGACTTCACACACCTCCATTCTTTGACTTCACACACCTCCATTTTGACTTCACACACCTCCATTCTGTGACTTCACACACCTCCTTTCTGTGACTTCACAAACCTTCATACTATGCCTTCCACACACCTTCAGTCTATGACTTCACACACCTCCATTCTATGACTTCACACACTTCCAATCTATGACTTCACCCACCTACATTCTATGACTTCACACACCTCCATTCTATGACTTCACACACCTGCATTCTGACTTCACACACCTCCATTACATGACTTCTCACAACTGTATTCTGTGACTTCACACACCTGCCTTCTGTGACTTCACACACCTCCATTCTATGACTTCACACACCTCCATTCTATGACTTCCCACACCTACATTGTGACTTCACACACCTACGTTCTATCAGTTCACACACCTGCGTTGTGACTTCACACACCTCCAGTCTCTGACTTCACACACCTCCATTCTGAATACCCACACCTCCATTCTGACTTCACACACTTCAGTGCTGTCACTTCACACACCTCCATTCCATGATTTCCCACACCTCCGTTCTTTGACTTCACACATCTCCATTCTATGACTTCACATACCTCCTTTCTGAGTTGACACACCTCCATTCTGTGACTTCACATACCTCCAATCTGACTTCACACACCTCCATTCTATGACTTCACACAACTCCATTCTGTGACTTCACACACCTCCATTCTGTGACTTCAAAAACCACCATTCTATGACTTCACACATCTCCATTGTGACTTCACACACCTCCATTCTATGAGTTCACACAGCTCCATTCTGACATCACACACGTCCATTCTATGACTTTGCACACCTCTATTCTGACTTCACACCCCTCCATTCTGTGACTTCACATACCGCCATTCTTTGACTTCACACCCCTCCATTCTGTGCCTTCACACACCTCCACTCTGTGACTTTACACACCTCCATTCTGTGACTTAACACACCTTCCTTCTGTGACTTCACACACCTCCATTCTATGACTTCACACACCTCCATTCTAAGACTTCACACACATCCATTCTATGACTTCACACACCAATATTCTTTGACTTCACACACCTCCATTCTGTGACTTCACACATCTCCATTCTGACTTCACACACATCCATTCTATGACTTCACAAATCTCCATTCTATGACTTCACAAACCTCCATTCCATGACTTCATACACCTCCATTCTATGTCTTCACACACCTCCTTTCTTTGACTTCATACACCTCCATTTTGACTTCACACACCACAATTCTGTGACTTCACACACCTCCATTTGTGACTTCACACATCACAATTTTGACTTCACACACGTCCATTCTGTGACTTCACACACATCCATTCTGTGATTTCACACACCTTAATTTTGACTTCACACACTTCCATTCTGTGACTGCACACACCTCCAGTCTGTGACTTCACACACCTCGATTGTCTGATTTCACACACCTCCATTCTTGGATTTCACACACCTCCATTCCATGACTTCACACACCTCCATTCTATGAGGTCACACATCTCTATTCTATTAGTTCACACACCTCCATTTTGACTTCACACACCCCCATTCTATGACTTCACACACCTTCATTCTTACTTCAGAAACATCCATTCTATGACTTCACACACCTCCATTCTGTGACTTCACAAACCTCCATTCTGTGACTTCACACACCTCCATTCTGAATTCACACAGCTCCTTTCTATGACTTCACACACCTCCTTCTGTGACTTCACACACCTCTATTCTATGACTTCACACACCTCCATTGTGATTTCACACACCTCCATTCTATGTGTTCACACACCTCCATTTTGTGACTTCACACACCTCCATTCTATGATTTCACACACCTCCATTCCATGACTTCACACACCTCCATTCTATGACTTCCACACCTCCATTCTGTATCTTCACACACCACCATTCTATGACTTCACACACCTCCATTGTGACTTCACACACCTCCATTCTATGAGTTCACACACCTCCATTCTGACTTCACACACCTCCATTCTATGACTTCACACACCTACATTCTGACTTCACACACCTCCATTATATGACTTAGCACACCTGAGTTCTGACTTCACACACCTCCATTCTGTGACTTCACAGACCTCCATGACATGACTTTACATACCTCCATTCGATGACTTCACACACCTCCATTCTTTAACTTCACACACCTCCATTTTGACTTCACACACCTCCATTCTGTGACTTTACACACGTCCATTTGTGACTTCACACACCACCTTTTTGACTTCACACACCTTCATTCTGTGACTTCACACACCTCCATTTTGGGACTTCACACACCTCCGTTTTGACTTCACACACATCCATTTTGTGACTTCACACACCTGCATTGTTTCACCTCACACACCTCTATTGTTTGACTTCACACACCTCCATTCTTGGACTTCACACACCTCCATTCCATGACTTCACAACCTCCATTCTATGAGTTCACACACATTCATTCTATGAGTTCACAAACTCCATTTTTACTTCCCACACCTCCATTCTATGACTTCACACACCTCCATTTTGTGACTTAAAAACCCCCATTCTATGACTTCACACACCTCCATTGTGACTTCACACACCTCCATTCTATGAGTTCACACACCTCCATTCTGACTTCACACACCTCCATTCTATGACTTCGCACACCACTATTCTGACTTCACACACCTCTATTCTATGACTTCACACACCTCCATTGTGACTTCACACAACTCAATTCTGTGACTTCACACACCTCCATTCTATAACTTCACACACCTCCATTCTATGACTTCCCAAGCTCCATTCTATGACTTCACACACTTCCAATCTATGACTTCACAAACCTCCATTCTATTACTTCACACACCTCCATTCTATGACTTCACACACTTCCAATCTATGACTTCACACACCTCCATTCTATGACTTCACACACCTCCATTCTGTAACTTCACACACTTCCAATGTTTGACTTCACAATCCTCCATTCCATGACTTCTTACACCTCCATTCTATGACTTCACACACCTCCATTCTTTGACTTCACACACCTCCATTTTGACTTCACACACCTCCATTCTGTGACTTCACACACCTCCTTTCTGTGACTTCACAAACCTTCATACTATGCCTTCCACACACCTTCAGTCTATGACTTCACACACCTCCATTCTATGACTTCACACACTTCCAATATATGACTTCACCCACCTCCATTCTATGACTTCACACACCTCCATTCTATGACTTCACACACCTGCATTCTGACTTCACACACCTCCATTACATGACTTCTCACAACTGTATTCTGTGACTTCACACACCTGCCTTCTGTGACTTCACACACCTCCATTCTATGACTTCACACACCTCCATTCTATGACTTCACACCTCCATTCTATGACTTCACACACCAACATTTATGACGTCACATACCTCCATTCGGTGACTTCACACACCTCCACTCTGACATCACACACCTGCATTCTGTGACTTCACACACCTCCATTCTATGACTTCACACACAACTCCAATCTGTGACTTCACACACCTCCACTCTGTGACTTTACACACCTCAATTCTGTGACTTCACACACCTCCATTCTATGATTTCACACACAATCCCTTCTATGACTTAACAAACCTCCATTCTTTGATTTCACACACCTCCATTCTATGACTTCACACACCTCCATTCTTTGACTTCACACACCTCCATTCTATGAATTCACACACCTCCATTGTGACTTCACACAACTCTATTCTGTGACTTCACACAATTGCCTTCTGTGACTTCACACACCTCCATTCTATGACTTCACACACCTCCATTCTATGACTTCACACTTCCATTCTATGACTTCACACACCAACATTTATTACGTCACATACCTCCATTCTGTGACTTCACACTCCTCCATTCTGACATCACACACCTCCATCTATGACTTCACACACTTCCATTGTATGACTTCACACACCTCCATTCTGTGACTTCACTCACATCCATTGTGAGTTCACACACCCCCATTCTGTGACTTCTCACACCTCCATTCTGTGACTTCACACACCTCGATTCTGTGACTTCACACACCTCCATTCTACGATTTCACACACCCCTATTCTGTGACTTCACACACTTCCATTCTGTGACTTCACACACCTCAATTCTGAGTTCACACAACTCCATTCTATGACTTCACACACCTACATTATATGACTTCACACACCTCCATTTTGTGACTTCACACACCTCCATTCTATGACTTCACACACCTCCATTCTATGACTTCCCACACCTACATTGTGACTTCACACACCTACGTTCTATCAGTTCACACACCTGCGTTGTGACTTCACACACCTCCAGTCTCTGACTTCACACACCTCCATTCTGAATACCCACACCCCCATTCTGACTTCACACACTTCAGTGCTGTCACTTCACACACCTCCATTCCATGATTTCCCACACCTCCGTTCTTTGACTTCACACATCTCCATTCTATGACTTCACATACCTCCTTTCTGAGTTGACACACCTCCATTCTGTGACTTCACATACCTCCAATCTGACTTCACACACCTCCATTCTATGACTTCACACAACTCCATTCTGTGACTTCACACACCTCCTTTCTGTGACTTCAAAAACCACCATTCTATGACTTCACACATCTCCATTGTGACTTCACACACCTCCATTCTATGAGTTCACACAGCTCCATTCTGACTTCACACACGTCCATTCTATGACTTTGCACACCTCTATTCTGACTTCACACCCCTCCATTCTGTGACTTCACATACCGCCATTCTTTGACTTCACACCCCTCCATTCTGTGCCTTCACACACCTCCACTCTGTGACTTTACACACCTCCATTCTGTGACTTAACACACCTTCCTTCTGTGACTTCACACACCTCCATTCTATGACTTCACACACCTCCATTCTAAGACTTCACACACATCCATTCTATGACTTCACACACCAATATTCTTTGACTTCACACACCTCCATTCTGTGACTTCACACATCTCCATTCTGACTTCACACACATCCATTCTATGACTTCACAAATCTCCATTCTATGACTTCCCAAACCTCCATTCCATGACTTCATACACCTCCATTCTATGACTTCACACACCTCCTTTCTTTGACTTCATACACCTCCATTTTGACTTCACACACCACAATTCTGTGACTTCACACACCTCCATTTGTGACTTCACACATCACAATTTTGACTTCACACACGTCCATTCTGTGACTTCACACACCTCCATTCTGTGATTTCACACACCTTAATTTTGACTTCACACACTTCCATTCTGTGACTGCACACACCTCCATTCTGTGACTTCACACACCTCGATTGTCTGATTTCACACACCTCCATTCTTGGATTTCACAACACCTCCATTCCATGACTTCACACACCTCCATTCTATGAGGGTCACACATCTCTATTCTATTAGTTCACACACCTCCATTTTGACTTCACACACCCCCATTCTATGACTGTCACACACTTTCATTCTTACTTCAGAAACATCTCATTCTATGACTTCACACACCTCCATTCTGTGACTTCACAAACCTCCATTCTGTGACTTCACACACCTCCATTCTGAATTCACACAGCTCCTTTCTATGACTTCACACACCTCCTTCTGTGACTTCACACACCTCTAGTCTATGACTTCACACACCTCCATTGTGATTTCACACACCTCCATTCTATGTGTTCACACACCTCCATTCTGTGACTTCACACACCTCCATTCTATGATTTCACACACCTCCATTCCATGACTCACACACCTCCATTCTAGTGACTTCACACACCTCCATTCTGAATTCCCACACCTATATTCTGTGACTTCACACACCTCAATTTCTGACTTCACACACCTACCATTCTATGACTTCACACACCTCCATTCTGTAACTTCAACACACCTCCATTCTATGACTTCACACCCTCCATTGTGACTTCACACACCTCCATTCTATGAGTTCACACACCTCCATTCTGACTTCACACACCTCCATTCTATGACTTCACACACCTACATTCTGACTTCACAGACCTCCAGTATATGACTTAGCACACCTCAGTTCTGACTTCACACACCTCCATTCTGTGACTTCACACACCTCCATGACATGACATTACATACCTCCATTCGATGACTTCACACACCTCCATTCTTTGACTTCACACACCTCCATTTTGACTTCACACACCTCCATTCTGTGACTTTACACACGTCCATTTGTGACTTCACACACCACCTTTTTGACTTCACACACCTTCATTCTGTGACTTCACACACCTCCATTTTGGGACTTCACACAACTCCGTTTTGACTTCACACACATCCATTTTGTGACTTCACACACCTCCATTGTTTCACCTCACACACCTCTATTGTTTGACTTCACACACCTCCATTCTTGGACTTCACACACCTCCATTCCATGACTTCACAACCTCCATTCTATGAGTTCACACACATTCATTTCTATGAGTTCACAAAACTCCCATTTTTACTTCCCACACCTCCATTCTATGACTTCACACACCTCCATTTTGTGACTTAAAAACCCCCCATTCTATGACTTCACACACCTCCATTGTGACTTCACACACCTCCATTCTATGAGTTCACACACCTCCATTCTGACTTCACACACCTCCATTCTATGGACTTCGCACACCTCTATTCTGACTTCAACACACCTCTATTCTATGACTTCACGCACCTCCATTGTGACTTCACACAACTCGAATCTGTGACTTCACACACCTCCATTCTATAACTTCACACACCTCCATTCTATGACTTCCCAAGCTCCATTCTATGACTTCACACACTTCCAATCTATGACTTCACAAACCTCCATTCTATTACTTCACACACCTTCCATTCTATGACTTCACACACTTCCAATCTATGACTTCACACACCTCCATTCTATGACGTCACACACCTGCATTCTGTCTTCACACACCTCCATTCTATGACTTCATACACCTCCATTCTATGACTTCACACACCAACATTCTGTGACTTCACACACCTCCATTATGTGACTTCACACACCTGCATTCTGACTTCACACACCTCCATTCTATGACTTCATACATCTCCAGTCTAGGACTTCACACACCAATATTCTATGACTTCACACAAATCAATTATGTGACTTCACACATCTCCATTCTGACTTCACATACCTCCATTCTATTACTTCACACACCTCCATTCTATGACTTCACACACTTCCAATCTATGACTTCACACACCTCCATTCTATGACTTCACACACCTCCATTCTGTAACTTCACACACTCTCAATGTTTGACTTCACAATCCTCCATTCCATGACTTCATACACCTCCATTCTATGACTTCACACACCTCCATTCTTTGACTTCACACACCTCCATTTTGACTTCACACACCTCCATTCTGTTGACTTCACACACCTCCTTTCTGTGACTTCACAAACCTTCATACTATGCCTTCCACACACCTTCAGTCTATTGACTTCACACACCTCCATTCTATGACTTCACACACCTCCAGTTCTATGACTTCACACACCTGCATTCTGACTTCACACACCTCCATTACATGACTTCTCACAACTGTATTCTGTGACTTCAACACCTGCCTTCTGTGACTTCACACACCCTCCATTCTATGACTTTCACACACCTCCATTCTATGACTTCACACCTCCATTCTATGACTTCACACACCAACATTTATGACGTCACATACCCTCCATTCGGTGACTTCACACACCTCCACTCTGGACATCACACACCTGCATTCTGTGACTTCACACACCTCCATTCTATGACTTCACACACAACTCCAATCTGTGACTTCACACACCTCCACTCTGTGACTTTACACACCTCAATTCTGTGACTTCACACACCTCCATTCTATGATTTCACACACAATCCCTTCTATGACTTAACAAACCTCCATTCTTTGATTTCACGACACCTCCATTCTATGACTTCACACACCCTCCATTCTTTGACTTCACACACCTCCATTCTATGAATTCACACACCTCCATTGTGACTTCACACAACTCTATTCTGTGACTTCACACAATTGCCTTCTGTGACTTCACACACCTCCATTCTATGACTTCACACACCTCCATTCTATGACTTCACACTTCCATTCTATGACTTCACACACCAACATTTATTACGTCACATACCTCCATTCTGTGACTTCACACTCCTCCATTCTGGACATCACACACCTCCATCTATGACTTCACACACTTCCATTGTATGACTTCACACACCTCCATTCTGTGACTTCACTCACATCCATTGTGAGTTCACACACCCCCATTCTGTGACTTCTCACACCTCCATTCTGTGACTTCACACACTCGATTCTGTGACTTCACAACAACTCCCATTCTAACGATTTCACACACCCCTATTCTGTGACTTCACCAACTTCCATTCTGTGACTTCACACACCTCAATTCTGAGGTTCACACAACTCCATTCTATGACTTCACACACCTACATTATATGACTTCACACACCTCCATTTTGTGACTTCACACACCTCCATTCTATGACTTCACACACCAACATTCTGTGACTTCACACACCTCCATTATGTGACTTCACACACCTGCATTCTGACTTCACACACCTCCATTCTATGACTTCATACATCTCCAGTCTAGGACTTCACACACCAATATTCTATGACTTCACACAAATCAATTATGTGACTTCACACATCTCCATTCTGACTTCACATACCTCCATTCTATTACTTCACACACCTCCATTCTATGACTTCACACACTTCCAATCTATGACTTCACACACTCCATGTCTATGACTTCACACACCTCCATTCTGTAACTTCACACACTTCCAATGTTGGACTTCACAATCCTCCATTCCATGACTTCATACACCTCCATTCTATGACTTCACACACCTCCATTCTTTTGACTTCACACACCTCCATTTTGACTTCACACACCTCCATTCTGTGACTTCACACACCTCCTTTCTGTGACTTCACAAACCTTCATACTATGCCTTCCACACACCTTCAGTCTATGACTTCACACACCTCCATTCTTATGACTTCACACACTTCCAATATATGACTTCACCCACCTCCATTCTATGACTTCACACACTCCATTCTATGACTTCACACACCTGCATTCTGACTTCACACACCTCCAATACATGACTTCTCAGACAACTGTATTCTGTGACTTCACACACCTGCCTTCTGTGACTTCACACACCTCCATTCTATGACTTCACACACCTCCATTCTATGAATTCACACCTCCATTCTATGACTTCACACACCAACATTTATGACGTCACATACCTCCCATTCGGTGACTTCACACACCTCCACTCTGACATCACACACCTGCATTCTGTGACTTCACACACCTCCATTCTATGACTTCACACACAACTCCAATCTGTGACTTC